>NMRB01003593.1:36358-47869 GCA_002633025.1 Notospermus geniculatus | reverse complement strand
ATTGAGAAAATTGCGGTCAGAAGAAAATTTACTAATTCATGACCACTTCTTGCTGATGTGAAAGTGTTAGGCCTATCTCGAAAAACGGCATGGCCGAGGAATACCATCCTGAAGAAATCAGGTTTTCTTTGCTACGTTCACACACAATAGGGAGTTTTCGCAAATCTGACGAAAAACGAAGTACGAAATACGAAATTGGACGTCATATCCATGACGTAATGTATTTCGGGAAATGGTTGGTACCACAAATGTCCCTCCTGCCAGTGCATCTTTTAGCACGTCATGTAAGATCGAAAGAGTTATGGCGCATCTTGAATTTTGAAATTTCCAATTCGTATCAACGAAGTGGAAACGGAAGATAAATTTCAAAGTTTAATATACACCGTACCTCTGTCGTTCTAACGTCATACGCTAAAAGACGCTCTTGCAGCAGGCGATATTTGTGGTACCAACCATTTCCTGAAATACATTACGTCATGGCTATGACGTCCAATTTCGTATTTCGTACATCGTTTTTCGTCAGATTTGCGAAAACTCCCTAATATGGATTTATACCGAACTCCGAAGTGCGCATTCCGGAATTCGGTTTAGTTAGTGCGCATTAAAAACCGTTTAGTTCACACTAGCGTTACAATCCGATTCAGACCATAATCCGAACTAAACTGCGCCGTCTATTAACAGTAATATTAACTGTAATGGGCAAACATGTAACCATTGACACAACATCGTTGATTCGGATTAAACTGTTCAGGCAACGAATTTATTGCGGATTAAGTGGTGCGCATTAGCTAGCACGGATCCGAACTAAAGGGCTTCGAGTGTGACATCTTCTTCGGAATCAAGGCGTTAGTACGGTTTATGTCCGGATCTAATCCGAACTAAAGGGCTTCTAGTGTGACCTCTTATTCCGAATCAATGCGTTAGTACGGTTTATGTCCGGATCAAAATGCTAGTGTGAACACCCACAGCATTAGCTATGCTAAAAAAGGACCTGATTTCTTCAGGGTGAGGAATACTCCCGACAGAGTTTGTAGTAGCAGCAGGTATTCCTGGATTTCGAGGAAATCCTGGGTTCGGGACTCTTAAAGGACCACAGTATTGCTTCCCAATCCTGCGTTACACCTACCCGCGTTAAGGGAGACCTCTATTGACGACTTGGTAAACCACGCATGCTACTACGTGCGTTGTAGTGTAATCATACATTCTCCAACACTGGGGCGAAAGGCTTAACTACAGTGTTGGAGAATGGTGTCGGTGGCTCCGGCTGTCGACAGAAAGTGGCAATACTGTGGTGCTTTAATCATAGAGAATGGAAGTTATTGTGCCAGTTTATAATGCAACTAGTCAACATTACTGATTGATGATTATGTATTGCTGTTTATTTAGCTAGACAGAAAACAAAGGGCTTATAGCTTATTAGAGTAAAGAAAAACTGTTATTACTCCTACACAAATCGCTTTCTTTCTTTTTTCACCATCTGAGCAGTCCAGAATAAAATTCTCGACGTTTCAGCATCGTACGACCACTACATGACCATGGCCATCTCGACTATCAAGCACATGCTCCCGCCCTCCGACTCCGCACACACCCAAATGAAGAAGTTCGACTCCGTGGCCCGTATGCATCAATATTAAAGTCCTATGTGCACCACAAAAATAAATTCTCACTCTTTTTCAGCTTTGTACAGCATTCAGACAGAACTGCATTTTGCTGTTTGTTTCATACATGTAAAATTATGTTTAGTAGTAAGCGAGATATCAAGGATTTTGTCAGTCAAAATGGGCTAAAAACCGTATTGTGAACGACTTAACAATGTAAATATGCTAATTTATTCGTGACATAATTCTAGGGAAAAATTCATTCCAATTTGACCCACCCAGAGTACGCTGGATGCATGGTTTCTACATGATAATTGCATTTTGTTGAATTTCCCATCACACACATTGCTTAATTTGGTTACAAGGCCGCTCTAATCAGGGAAATGACATGTTCATTATGCAAATTCCCTAGTGTGACATCACTTAATGAGGCAGTCTTATACCATTCTGATTTTAGCTGAGTCTTTCACAAAATCAACCAAAACTTTGTAACCGGTTGGAATTTTTTCACGAAATAAAAAGCTCTTTCATTGTAATTCTGTGCCAAATGATAATACAAGCTGCAAAAAAAGGTGCATGTAGGACTTTAAGAATTAAAATTTTGGCTCAAACCGAGACTTACTACAATAATTGCATTTAAACTTCAGATTACATTGTCCAAAGTTGAAATTGCGCCAACATATATTTACAGTAACTTTAATCCAGATTATTAGGCCTATATCCTGAGTTACACGTAGCCTAATCCTGATTTCGTAACATAATTTACTATTGTAGATTGATCGAGGCCATGCCTTAGTTTAAGCCTAATCGGAAGTTTATCCAGAGTGGTGCATACCAGCCCACGCGTAGGAAGTATGAGGTAGTACAGGTGCATGTACGTAATGTACATGTACATCGTACACTTATGATCAGGATGGACCATGACGGTGATGTCTGAAATTCAGACCAACTCCATCTGGCATGTCTGGCGTGAAGAAATAACTTCATATCGTCGGGTGTGTAAAAGTCTTTGGGTACCTCAGTCTCTGCTCTATATGTATGGCCAACTCCATCTGGCGTGAAGAAATAACTTCATGTTAAAGTCTTTGAGTATCTCTCTGCTCTATGGCCACCAACGAAGTCTGGGAGTGGCGTCATCCCTGGCTCCTGTTTTCTTTAGAGGCACACCGGCCACTTACTCCGCATTAAGCCCCGTTTATACACAGCACGGTTTGCGGTCCGGCGTCCGGCATACGGTTACGGCCGCCGAAACGGCAATGCGGCTTGTCGTTCCAACAGGATGCGGTGAACGGGCACGGTTTTCTCGACGGCAGCCAATCGTGATAATCTCCTTCGTCACGTGGTATTAAAACATTGCGCTGATTGGTTCAGGCCCGTCCGCCGTTGCGGCGGCCGTCGACAAATTGCTCTGGAGGCATTCAATGCGGCGCGGCGTCCGGGCACCGGAACGGCGAATGCGGTGGCCGTGCTCTGTATAAACGGTTATAAGAAAATACATTGAGGCATTCGGGACGGAAAACGCACGCCGGACGCCGGACCGCAAACCGTTCTCTGTATAAACGGGGCTTTATAGTGAGGTTCATACCGACAGCCCGATCGCTTAATAAAGCTGTGTATGACATCACGTGTGCTGTGCAATGGTCCCCTTGGGATGCAATTAAAATACTTAAAATGATGAGTTTGCTGATTTAAAAAAAAATGACATGTTGCAGATATCAATGAATTTACATGATTGTATTAACGCTATTTCAAAAATTAAAAAATATTTATACACAATGAATGGAGTTCCCCTTTAAAGTTACGTATACACTGGCTACACTTTTCAACATTTGGACAGAACGCCGGAGCAACACAACTTTTGAATCTATCCACACAAGCGAACAAAATTATAGCAACATACATTTTAAGGGTTATGTAAAGTGACTCGAAATGACGCAAAAAATCTGACTAACTGCACAAAAAATTGGGAAAATATGGCTCGGGGGCCCTCGGGAACCGTCATAAGAAGGTGCCCCGAGCCTTATTTTCTCAATTCAGTGTGCAGTTAGTCAGATTTTTTGCGTCAAAAATTCGAGATTTTGAGTCACTTTTCATAACCCTTAAGAACACCAAATGGAACGTTTTTGCCCTGTACACACTACAAAATGTAGACAACATAGACTTACATGTACATTACATTAATCGTCCAACAAGAGTTGTCAATGTCCACAGAACTTAGTGAAGAGAGTAGCTTTATCGTCGTCTTTGTTCCTATATGTAGTATCAACCGTGATTATGCTATACATGCATATCTACCGTGTAAACTTCGTCCGCGGAGCTTCTTTGGTACCCCACTTTCTCGGATTGGAAGAATTCTAGGCCTACTTCATTCGTCTGTTCTACTCTCGATGCTTGGGCAGGGTAGGTGCTGCTGTCGTCTGACGATTTCGAACGTCGAAGCCGTACCCATGGAATTGCCGATAAATCACATGGGATGGTATCCAAGCAGGAATTCTTCTGCCTTTGTCAGAGTTGGAATTCCTCCGCATATTATTATTATTATTATACTAGGCTCTTCGCCATCTCAACCTTTTTGCCATCAGTACCCAAAGAAGAACAATCTCGTTGGACTGGCAATAGGCCTTTTTACGCGGGGTTCGAGGAAACCTACCTCCACCCTCCTCGAGCGGGTTCGGTTCAGGATGGATTGATCGCTTTTACACGGTGAGGGTTCGGTAACCCGCCTCGATCTAGTTCGAGGTCGGTTCGTTCAAATGCGTGCCACTAGATGGCGTGTATCAACATTTGCAGTTATTTTTTCCACTCCGGCCTACCATAATCGTAAGTAAAAAATATCCCAGAAATAATCACTAAAAAACGATAAACTATGCTTCTAACAGCATGAGCAGTGCTTGAGAAATCTCGCGCGTGATTTCTTCACAGGTAACTTACAGCACAAGTGCGCCAGTGATAGGGAGCGTGCTCAATCCCGCACGAGGCCGGTGGAGGTTGGTTCGCTTTTACACGAGAGAATAACCGGCCTCCTGCACCTACCTCCACCTTCCCGAGACTCACGCGGCGAACTGAACTGGCCCGAGGAAGATGGAGGTCAGTTGTCTCGCTTTTACACGGGGAAAAATAACCGAACCCTCCTCGATCTAGTCTCGATCCGGAACGCACCACCGTGTAAAAGGGCCTAGTGTTTCTATAGTGCCATTATTTAGCTTCACAACTTCCTGACCTCTTCCTTTCCACGGTCTCCTTTAACACTTATCATTGTCTGCTTTGTTTCGTTCGTGACTTCCTCATCCTTGCTGTGGTCGTCGCTTGAATTCCGCCCGTTTTTTGCCAACATCGGAGTACATCGGTATCCCAGCACTTTCCGTTTTTCTTGCAAAACGATAGAGTATCTGCCTCGGACGGACGTCGACTTTCCCCTGTTTTTGAGAAGATCACCATTACCTGGTCACAGTGCACAACCAGCGGCCTGAGGGTCACACTCCAGGGAAGATGATGGCAGAAGGTAGAAACTTTTCCTCTGTTGTTCCATACAAGACAAAGCATCATGGAAAATGTTGCACGGGGTAGATGGACGATCGCAGTTGTTATTGTCGCAGGCCACAATACATGTATTTGTCCTTTGTAACGAGAAATCAACATGAGATTTTACCTTCTCATTAACTGGGTATGTTTGACGACGGAAGTATACGCTGCTGCCTTGTTCATTTGATGTGGGTTGCCGTCGTTCCACATGTGACGTCGGAGGAAGCTGGACCTCATGCGATGCGTGCCCATTTCTGAGTTTTTGAGCCATATTCCGACCCAAATACGCGTCAAGTTCCAACGAAGCCCTTTTCTCAAAACGTCTGCACAGTCGATACATGGAGATGTCCGTGTCTCTCTCGCTTTGACTTCTCATTCTCTGCATGTTCCAGAAATGTCCCAAATTAGTCCGAATTATGAATCAGTCGTCTTGTCTCGCACCTTTCCCCTTTGAATCTTCAAATTATACGTGGGACCACGATTTGTCAGTTTATACACAGCTTTTGCCACCTCCTTTCGTAACTTACTCCTTCCTTCGTGAAGTGTGGAGAAATCCTTAGACTTGCTGCGGATATTGCGCTTAAGTAGGTGTTGAATCACATTCTCTCACCTAATCCTCTCATGCAAATTTTTGTCTCGCTAAAGAAGTCACGTGACCGGATCTTTGACACGACTGCATTACATAGAATGAAATCACTGCGATGGAGAACGACGATAACAATACCTATCCGACAGCCCCATCGCTCCTCCCCTCTCACTGGTGGCGGTTGTTATTGTCGCAGGCCACAATATTTGTCCTTCGTGACGAGAAATCATCATGAGATTTTACCGTCTCATCTGGGTACCGTATGTTTGTTGAAATATAAGTTATTACATTGAAGATCCGTTGGCGTTGGTCCCGTCTACACGAAAACACTACCCTGGGGTCCATGATATCGCCTCCACTGTTTCTCTCCGTTGGTTCCGTCTCCAAGAAAAACATTAACTCCACTGTTTCTCTCCGTTGGTTCCGTCTCCAAGAAAAACATTAACGGGCAAAGACCACCACCACTTGCATGTACCCCCAAGTCTGTTGGCTGCGTCGAGACGAGCGAAGTCGATCAGGGTGCCGTACATGTCACCTAGTACATCTGGTCACGCACCTGGAATGCATGGCCAATGCATTTACCATTAGAAATGGCGAGATGCCCGTGCTCATAGATTGGTCCCAAACCTTCGTTGGAAGGAGCGGTTCGGACACAACATAACCCTAAGCTAAAGCTTCAAACCATAAAGTTTTCGTTTTGGGTTGACCGTGATAATTTCAGGGTTTGGGGGTACTGAAAATATGAGGGGTAATTTCGCACGATATTTCAATGCCGTCACTCCAAATCGGCGTAGTAATACATGTAACACCACTGGAAGACAGGCTTATGATATAGTCACTAGCAAACTTTCGCAAAAGTTGAAAATTATTTTTCTCTTAATTATTTCTGTGTCAAACAGAATATTTGGGTGCCTTTTACTCGATATTATCTATGATAAATGGAGAAAACAGGGTTTTACTTTTACGCGCAGATTGGTCAATTCCTGGCACGTGACTATCTAGGGATATAGTAACCCTTGGTAGTCAAGATGGCGTCCAATTGTATTATATCCAACATTATTACGAATTGATTATTCATCCTTTTGTAAAATACATATATAGTGTAGGCCTAGACATCTTTCTTAGCAATGACGCCTACTGCCATGCGAGGAAGCTGACTGGCGAGCGTATTTTTCACTAATTTGCAAGTACACTTTAAGCGTGGATATTTTGGCATAACATTCAGGCAGGGACGACAGTGCATGTATTAAGGATAATCTGAAGCAATGTTACAACAACCAGCACATATTTTGTGGCAGACAGGGCTCTTGATCCGCTGATGTACGAAGCAAATCGACATTTTGAATCTCCTGGGTGGTCGATGCAGAGGTAATGGAGGACGGGGCTGGAAGAAAATACCAGAGAATGATCCTTCGTCGAAAATACGGAAATACATGTACAACTATTAAGTATATGCTCTCTGACTAAAGATGCTAATTGGGCGTGCCCAGATGCTGCGCACATTTTCGGAAATACATTTTCCCCAGTTTTATACATCCCCATGTACATGTAGTCCATTTTTTTTATCTGAAGGCCGGGATTCGTCATTTTTTGGACGTGGCCCAAAACTGCCATACCAAAATGTGCGGTGAAAATATCCAAAAAATGAAAACTACGTCTCAAGCGGTGGAAATACTAGGACAATACCGTTAGTTTCAAATTTGGAACGACATTTTTGTGAACTTACGGAGGGTCATCACGACAGGTATACTGGATTTTCTTCCCTTTTAATTGATTCTTTAGTACATCTATTGATGGACCTTTACTGCACGTCTCCTTGACAACCTTTCCGATGGTATGGGTGACAATGATGTCAATTCGTCTCACTCTCGATGGGTTCACTTTGGGAATTTCATGATTTGCTAGAATGCTGTAAAAGATATGTTTTCATGTTTAATACTGAATAAATAATCGACCAGTCTTCATATACACATGTACATGAATAGAGGTCTACTTGTCTTAGCTGAATTACCGGTATATCTGCGATCAGGAGTTCTGCAGGTGTATATGGCAGTGAGGTGCATACATACCCGCCATACGCTGGCAGAGTCCCGCTGCCATTCAAGTAAATGGTGATGGTTCCATTGAGGTTGGCGGCATACTGCAAATAAAATTTTAAAATCATTTCCACTTGGTAGTTGGCTACATAAGCTGGTACCAAATGAAGAAAAAGGTATAAGATGTGTACGAAGACATATTGCACCCCCCCCCCAAAAAAAAAATCAAGTAATGCAAGACTATATCAAAATGAAAACTAAGCTGATCGACGTGTAGAAGTTGATCGATGGCTATGCATTTGGTTGATACTAACTACATGTATTATGTACATGTACATGTACATAATAATTATACTGTACATACATAGTATGCATGCGTTTGGGCGTGTCTTGGCAAGTAGGCCAACACTAAAAGATAAGGAAACATTAAGTGCACAATGCGTCCGCGTGCACTCGACGTTTTTCTTTATGATACCATTTACCAGAGATACATGTAAAGCACTTTACTTGTTTTTGTGCATTTTGATAAATACGTTATACCGGTACTATGGCCTACTCTAATCAAGTACGCATTAGATACGCGTTTGACATACCGTAGCACAAAAAAGAATACTTTAAAAAATTCCAACCCTGGAGAAATAAGTGAAGAACTGTCGGACAGACAAAGCAAGTGTTCCCGCAATTGGTAGTGCTATTTATTAATTTTACCTTCTCGGAGACCTCCCTCCAAAATGACATAACTGCAGAATCCTTACACTGTGGACCGCTTGGACACTCGCTGTAGTGTCTATGCCATTGGAACTTGTGGTTGAGCCGCACCACACGAATGGATCGGCTAGATACCCTATAATGGGATGATGATGATGATGATGATGATTATCAAGAATGACTTGTCCTCTGCTATTGGCGGTGATGTACAATAAGACCAGAGTTTAAATGAATCTAATGTCCCCGATATAGCCCCAGTCACATATCCACTCCGGGGCCCGTACGGCGAGTAAAAACAGACATTTTGGCCAATTTCTACGGTGCCCAGTTTGATCCAGTCTAATTTCCGCTTAACTATTGATCGAGGCGATATTTGGCATAATTCATCTTAGATCCGTCGTGTTTCAGTCTCTAAAATCCACGGCAAGCCGCTGGGTGGGGAAAATCGTACGGGGCCCGGTGGATTTGTGACCTAGGTTTATGTGATGTCCTCCAAAATACATTCACGGATTAAGCGACTCCATCGAATTGGACTCTAGAGAGACCAAGACCCTTAATCCTGTGACAAACAATGCAGGGGGACATCAGAAAGACGGGGGCGTTAGATTCTATCACACTGCTTTATTCCTACTGTCTAAATTAGTTGTTAGTAGCTAGGCAGGTGACTCTCGACAGCGCTATATACGTCCTGCTGGATCTCCGAGGGTCGATCTTTCTCTTACATGTACCTGACAAAGTAAGTGCAATATGGAAGATCCTCGCCCCATCTTTTTTGCATAATTGGCGACAAATGCTTGTGATCCCTGCCACAAAGATTCCTGTAAAGAGTTGATGTAGACGTACACTAAACATGTATACATGTACACGCACGCTGAACTTGTCGTCAATGGAGGATTGACCTCGGGACAGGGAAAACGTTCTTTCCACTACATGTACGTATGTACTAATGCTTTACAGAAAAACATCATTGTATTGAAATCAACTTGAGGGATCTCTTTGGCATAACCAGGATCAGAGGCGTTGGAAAGAAGAGAGACATTGGCCCGTATTCTAGAAGCCTCCTTAACTCTAAGGTCCACAAGGACCGAGGGTTGTGGGTTCGAATCTCGGTGCCATCACAGATTATTTTTCGTTTTTTTCTCATTTGGCAGCTGTGCTGAGGTCTTTCAAGAGCGTGGTGGCAAGTGAAACCAACTGTGACCGTCCGAGAGGGTGTATCGTTTTCAGAGGTAGTTTGGAAGTGCCTTGTGGCTGTTCGTAATTTCTACCTCTGCCGCTTGGGGTTTATATCTATTAAGTTCAGCTTTAAGGAAGGTTCTAGAATACGGCCCATTGGCTGATATTCATAAAAGCTAGTAAATGCTTTTACTTCAAGTTTTGCAGTACATTTACACTGGACCTCGCTAGGCAAATCTAAGTATGCATTTGCTAACTTTTATGATTACCAGCCATTGAAAATGAAAGTGCTCTGGGCGTTGTAGAAGCAATTTTAGACTTGCATGTGATCCAGTCAAGTTGTTATTTCCTTTCTTTGTAGATTATGTTCGAGTTCATGTTGTCATGCAAATGAGTATCGTGTTGGAATATCCGTGGCCCATATCGTTCTCTTCCTCTTATTTAAGAGGTACTTATATTAAGAGGTACTTCCTTTTCATGGGCAATTGGATACAAGATTACATATACCTACACGTACGTACATATGTATATGGTCATTTCTAGTCAAGTCCCACGATTCAATCAAAACATTACAGAAAGATGGTACGGCAGTGGATTTATCATTCGAATACCTCAGTCTGCACTTGGGCACCATGGGATTTTGGCGACCATCTCACTTGCGATATGGGGTTCTAAATTCCAAATTCCAAATTCTTTTATTACACAACCAGTTATGGTATAGTGTACAATAAGGTTACAAGATACAAGATACATCAAGATGGCATTGTGTGGCATAGATGTGGAGGTAACAGCTTACTCTGATCACTGACAAGTCGTCAACCGAGAACCAACAGGGTCCAACCGCATTCTCAGCCCGATCCAAACTCCCTGTGCTTTTAGTCCCTTACAAGCACAGGGAGTCAGGGTCAAGCAAAAAATGCGGACAGACCAAGCCAATTCTCGGCTGACGAAGTTACATTATTCTATACAAACGCTTAAACTCAATCAACATTTTCGCTATGTTACATATTATCTTTTGATCATTCCAAAGTTGATCATATCTAAACGTATTAGGATGGGTGTAAAAATAACGAGGGATATATTTTTTTCTAATTTCGGTAATACCAGTACATTCGAGTAACAAATGATACTCGTCCCCGATGCAGTTTTCCAAACATAATTCACAGAATCTCTCTGATCGTGGTACGCCATTGTGTCGTCCTACTTCGATAGGCAATCTATGGTTTCCTAAGCGAAACTTACAGAGTGTAATCCAATATCTCTCTGGTAGATCAGTGAGATATTTTTCAAAATCAAAAGTGTATTTATGAATTCTATAGTTAAGGCACTTGGCAGAAGTGGATACCTCATACAACCAATTCTGTATGAATTGATCACGCAATCTTTGCTTAACTACTACCTCAGTTATCCATTCAGGGGTAAAGGCACACTGGAGTTGGCCAAGCCATATGTCAGACATCCTGAGAATCCCAGGGCGTCGCGCTCGCTCACTCGCACTATGCCCTGAGGACATCCACCCGATTTTGTGGGGTAACTGGCGAAAGAAATCCTTTCGCCCAATCAGCATCGCGTTCATGCAATGACGTCATTCATTAGAGCTGGGCCTCCACTTCGTGTTGTGAAGATGGGACAAATCGCACTTCGATTCCCCGACAAACTCGCTGAATTTTTGACTATTCCTGAATTAACTTCGCCTCAAAGTGGTTCTCACGGATTATGTACATAATGACTACCTATCAATAGGTTCAAAACACGAAGGTATGATCCAGTTCATGTGTTTGGGGCAGCTGTCATTCGACAGCGTGCATAAATTATGGAATGAGATACAGTTCTATTTGCCTGGTGCCCGTTAACTCGTAACACCAGATGTGTGTGCAGACGTTGC
>NMRB01003593.1:18302-32525 GCA_002633025.1 Notospermus geniculatus | reverse complement strand
AAAATCAAGATAATGTCAACGTCTTGCAATAGATAAACATGTTTAGAACAATTTGAACCTATTGGTAATCTGAAGTTCGATCTGATGACTTCAAAAAATGCATTTGAAGTGTGATAAATTTACAGTAGAGGCCTCCTGCGCATGCCCAGATTGATTTCTTCCGGTCGTCAATAATATTCTATTGGCTTTGCTGTGGAGGTAGGCGTCGACTACGCCGATTTGGCTGCGTCACCGTACTATTTTTAGGAGGGCTTTCCCCATGTTGTGGCCGTTCTCCGAAAGGTGACGCCTCTATAGCAAATTCCCTTCCTAACAGTCGTGGGTTGAGGGTGACAGCTTCGAGCGGAGGCCGAGACCACTAAGTCCCGGTATTGAGTGTACCGTGCTATAGGCCTACGGTGCTTTGTATTCATAACCAGCTAGCCTACACGTTCGTCCACCTGAAAGGGGATTCCCAACACCAGCGAATCATTACTGCGGCTAGGCTACACTCAGTAATTCAGTGGTCTCGCGGCCTCCGCTCGAAGCTGTCACCCTCAACGTTGAGAGCGAACTAGTATTAAGCTCGAGGCCACTTGGGACGAGTGTAGGCCTACAGCTAGGCTTGTTCTGTTCTGTTTTGTTTTTATTTCGTAATTTCATTTGCTATTGTAAGGTGATGATTTCTTTAGCCATATTATCCTAATCTACATGTATCGCAACAATACAACACAATCAACTTTTATTGTTGACAACAATAAAAGAGGACTTTGATTCCTGGGGACGTAGGCTAAGTTCCTTTTACACCTGTCATTACTGGATACTGCCATCTTGGCGTGACGAGGGGATGTCCAGAGCTGCTTCGTCCTATACGCTGCTATGCAGCCCACAATCTCTGAACTTAAAAGAGACCCTGTGGTCACACTGCAAAGGGAAATCTCTCGTAGTTTCCGGTGAGTTGAAGCTCCGGAAACGGGCAGCGAGGACCAGTGTATCCGCTACTTTGACAGTGCTGTCACCTGTAAAATAGCCGGCCAATCATTCACGGCATATGTGACAGAATGGGGCGATAGCCGACTTTTTCAATAGGTGTCACTAGTGGTTAAAACTATTGCAATGAAACTGACATCCCGGTCCTGATTAATTTCCCAGACAAAAGGCGTCCATTGTAGGCTATTAAGACCGGGTTTCGGTGTGCTGCCCTCTGTTGGGCTAGCGTCCCCATTCCGCACCATTGTTCGCGCAATGCCGCATAAATTAGAATTCAGTTTGACGCCAAGGTACATGCATAGCCCTTTTGTAACACACATGGAACGAATAACACGCAGACTACACAATGCCTATGCCTACATGTAAAACGAATGAATTGGCATTCTTGTCAAAGTGGGATCAGGCCTACCACGACAGTGTTGGCGAACAAATTCCAATAATATTTTACTACGTATGTATGTAGGATCGGAGTTGGCGGGCATGTAAATTACATTGTATAGCCTACATGCAGGCCTCATTCAGTTCGTTGTTTTCACAAAAGCATAGGCAGGCACTTACGGGCTACCAGGAAGAGGCTTTGCTACCGGGTGTTCTGCGTGCTTGTTACGAGTAGGTACACGTGCTTTTTTATTCGTGCTACTTTTGATATTTCAGGACCTCGTCATCTGATGCTTCGGAAAATTATCACGTTGAAGTCCAGTCGATTCGCGGACTTCTCGTAATGGAATCCTTCTTGAGGGCCGTACAGGAAAGAAGTCTGTCCGAGGTAGGCTTCACAATGCAAGCGAGTGAAAGTGGGTCGCAGGCCTAGGCAGCCTAAAAGTAGTTAGAATAGACATCCTGCGAAAGTCGGCCATGACAGCTCAGAAGGGGTTAACATTGCATGTAACCTCGGTCTAGTGGGCCTAGTGCTACTAGTGCATTTGTACAGTTGGCTCCCGTGCTTACCGCTGGCCTGTCATGGCCGACTTTCGCAGGATGGCTATTCCTCCAAAATGGATGTAGGCCTACATGTAGGGCCTAACGCCGATATTTCCATCTTTGGAAACATGACCGGCCACGACTTTGATTCTCAAAACGAATCAGCCAATTGTGGTGTCATTTTCTTCATACTTCAATTTTCTCCATCCCTTCTTGCCAGTTTATAGCCGATCGAGGGTCACCCTGATAAAATCAGGTCTAGCAGAGTTGGGAGCGATGCTAAGGGGACATGAAGCCTTCGCAACTTTGCGTTCACGCAAATCTATTGTAAGGCAGTCAGTGAACAATAGGGCATGTGCAGCCAAACAATAGATTTGCGTGAACGCAAAGTTGCGAAGGCTTCATAAATATGGCCCGGCTGAGGGTAGGCCAAGCTGTAGTCACCCGTTCCAGGGTTCATCAGTGGCAGACACGTTTGATGTTTCATGACCTGTCGCAAACACAGCACCATTGGAATTAATTTAGTTTTCATTTATTGGCTTTTGGGAAGACAGCAGTAATAACTTTTCCATTCGGCATTTTAGGTGAAGGCGGATTTCAAGAATATTCTCGATGTCAATGAAATCTGCGGAGGAGAAACCGCCTTGTTGCACGCCATTAGAAGACAGGAGTTCAACATAATCGAATTCCTTCTCAACAACAGTGCATCTGTTGCCAGGGTGCCCGGGACGGAGATCTCACCTTTAAATCTTGCAATAGAACACAGGACGAAGAGATTGGAGACAATTGAACTTCTCCTCTCGCACGGTGCTGACGCTTTCGAGGAGGACGAATATGGAGATAGTGTGTTAATGAATGCTGTGTTTCGCAGGGATACGGAATTGGCGAAGTTGTTTTTGAGATACGGATTGCCTGGTTGCGCGAAAAACGGCGAGATTTCGCTGGCTGCATCCTGTTGTATCGTTGCCAAAGAGTACGTCGAGGAACTTTTAGAACGAGGAGTGTCACCGAACAACCCCGAAATGTCACCATTGATATTTTCGTGTTTGCACGGGGACGAACCAATGATTAAATTTCTACTAGATCACGGAGCTGATGTCGGAATTGAAGACCCGAGGGGAGGGTCCCCGTTATCAAACGCAATCTCAGCCGGGAATCAACCTGATTTGATCAAGCTCTTGGTGAAATACGGAGCTGATGTGAATCATATGACAACAGGTTTTGATGACCCTCACGTGACCGTCACGCCACTGATGGAGGCCGCGCGCATGCGCAGTCTGCCGATCGTTTATCAACTGCTGTCGTTAGGCGCTGATGTAAACATTTCAAATAAGCAACACCGCACGGCATTGCATTACTGCACTGGATGGGAGACGTATTGCCCGGTTATTAAGTCTCCGCTGAAGAGGGTTACACTTGGAGGTGGGATCTACGGTACGAATGCAGCAACTCCTTTGATCGTCAAAGCTCTCATAGATCACGGAGCAAATGTCTGCCTAAAAGATGCAGATGGTAGAACCCCCTTGGACGTAAATCTTGAAACACTCCGTCTAATGTTCACTCAGTCAGAAACGCGATTGAAAGCTACTGCCAAAGCCTTGTTAGGTGTGTACCTTCGAATATGTGAACGTCTGCTTACGGCTAGCGCGGGATTTTGCGAGAATTCGCGACATGCCTTCGAACGCTTTTTGGACGTGCTTCTGTCTTGCAACTGTCTTGATGAAGTCGAATCTGCTCAGCGTCTCGCCGACATCGTCCAGCTAGCGGCTGCCTGTGGTATAAGAATCACGATTGGGCGCCATGCCGAATTGGCTGTGCCTTCAGAAAGTGGGAAAAACCTCGTTAAGGTGTGGGAAACAGCATGGGACCTTAACAGAAATTGTCTAACACTCAAGCAACTTTGTCGTCTTCAACTCAGAAGGATCATAAACCGCACTCTGATCAACATCGATGATATGAATGAAGTATGCCTGCCGAAGTTATTGAAAGAATACCTCCTTTACTTGCATTGTTAATTTGCCATTCCAAAGGTATGGGTGCAGGCCACTGCCCAGATTCAGATAGATCTCAAACTGGATTCCTTGCTCATGCAGGCGCCTGTGAGCTTCGTCGTGTCATCATCGGGTAAAGACAATATCGACTCAAAAAAGAAACTCGCCCTCAAACTCACCATTAAAATGGACGTTGCAAACCATCAACCACCGATAGCTTTCTTTTATTTTTCGCGTCGAGTAGAGTGTATAGTATATAGGCTACATGTCGTAACTTTTCAACTTGGACATTCATGAGGGTTAGAATATGTCGTATAGCAATGTGAGGAAAATCTATACGGTCTAAGTGATTAACGAATAGCCGGTCTGGTTCATCACATTTGGCTACTGCAGTGGATGGAATATCAAAATTCGCAATCATGGCTTTACATCGGGAATTCGGGTTTTTCCATACAATACTAGGACACAAAGTTGTAGTTGACATTGTTAAAAAGTTTGGTGTTGGTCTTTCACAGGAAATGCAGCTTCGCCATCAAGTATATGTGATCCGAGGGAAATTTCGTGTTCGGCAAAGCAACTTCTTCCTTGAGGACTTCAGCTGGAGGAGTGTTTACCACTCCAGAACAACCAAGCGTTTTACTGTTGTACCATATGTAATCCAAGCAACCAATGAAAATTGGATCAACACCAACACCAAGTGGATCACAGTTCGTGGCGTCTGGATTGTTTCCCTGAAGAAAAAAGTTAAAAATCTGAACATTCGCGCTTCAGCACGCATTTTTCTAATCTTTCGCAATGACCCCACAGTTGTTCAATAAATCAGTTTAATTTACAACGTATTCAAAAGCATCCACGCCCACAATGTACCGCATGCTCTGTCGTGACGTGTTCTGTCTACACGGTCTAAAACGACCTACATGTAATTGAGTTGACGTACTACACACACTCGGCCCTACATAGAAATGCAACCTCAGGAAGCAGTCGAGAGGGAAACGAGAGAAAGTTGAAACACATGGGTTTTTACGTGATCTTGTGGGAAGGGAATGATTAGTATACTTGTGTAGCAATTTTTCGTTTCGTAAGTAATCCTCGTCCTTACCTTTACCTCCAAATAAGCGTTTCTCAAAGGTATACTATGGCGGAACAGTTGAGGGGCGATCCCGGGAAGTGTGAAAGTCTAGAAAATAAACAAGGCGCCCTCAATGCACAAAATAGGAACACAGTTACATGTACATGCTACGGTCTAAACAGCGCGGAATGGCTCAAGTTCTGTCGATGGGTGAGCCTTTATGTATGCCAGTCTGTTGCAGACAAGTTAGTCAAAATGATGATTCCTCATTCATTAGCCACGACTGAGCCAGTGGGCCTACTGGAAAGAGGTAAATGAAGTTGAATCCATGTGATAATGGCGGATGGTGTCGTAACAGTTCGGAAAAGAGCAACGATCGAAGAAGGTTAATACCGGTACTTGATTTCAAGTGGGCATTTTGTCGATCCGCCATGGCTACTTCGCTTTTACGAAAACTCTGCATCACTCTTCGTGATAAGAGTGCGATAGATTGAAGTAGAATGATTTAACACTTGTCATATACCTACTTCACCATTGTCCAACTTTACTGGTCTCTTGTCAGGATATCTGGCAAGGACTTCCGGTTTCAGGCAGCCATCTTGAAGAAAACAATATGGCGGGTGGGAAGGCGAACTGTTAAAGTCGCCTGTGTAAATGAAACACGAATCCTCGTCTCCTGAGAGTTTAAGCAGAGTTCGTAAACCAACAACAACCTATGAAAAATAGAAAACAAGTTAATAAATAAATACACATAAAAATCGATCAAACGGACTTCAACAGTTATATTTATCTTGTGCGAAAAAATGGGGCAAACTGGCGGGAATCAGAGCGGAATTGTGTGCCATGTTGGCCGCTTTCCGGGCCATGTAGAATTAGCGGAATCGGCGGATCTGGCGGATTAAGCGGATTCTGTATAAAATTGAACAAAATTGAATGATAAATAGAAACTAATTGAGTAATATAATTTTTCATGTGTTCTGTATGTCGCACACTGATTATAAAGGACCGTGAAAATAGCTTTTACAGTCGGTAATCCAAAGACGGCAACAGTAATAGTCTGGAGAAATAGTTCGGCCAGATGCGGTTCGCGGCGTTGTTGCAACCTTTCCTTTATAACCTGTGTAAGCATGTAGGCCTAGAACACTTTAAAAATTATATTACTTAATTAATTTCCATTTATTAGCAAATTTTATATAATTTTATAAAGAATCCGCTAAAATCCGCCAGATCCGCTGATTCCGCTAATTCTACATGGCCCGCTTTCCGACAGTGTTGCATGGTTGGAGAACTTTGCCTACTTCGGCTGTTTGTACAGTCGGCCATTCCAGATTTCCCCACAACGTGTGAATATTTGCCACGGTGACCAACTTCCTTGTTTTGTAGCACTCCAACTGAGTGACTACCACTTCTCTCGGACGTTCCAAGTATTTTCTTGTTGCTGCTATCGTATCTTCCGTTATTGGTGACGAAGTGTTCTCCTAAAAAAGAAAAAAAAACCACCTGCAGACGGAAAACTTTCTTCCCTGCATGTATTCAGCCTACCCTTGGATGGTCCATCGCTTTTGAGGACCTGGCAACAAACAGCAGATGCGGGCTGGAGTCTGCCCTGATGAAAACAGTGAAACCTCCGATTATATAAAAAATTTGTCACAGCAGCATGCTTCATGGTACGCTTAAAGATAATGTAGCACGGGTATTTCCACGGGTCACGAAAGTCATTGTTTATTTACATTTTGTTTGTTTGTATCTAGTCGTTCTTTGTTGATGGCATGCGCCTCTTGAAATTCTTTTGATACCCAAAGTATTCAATTTGGTGGGTTGGCATGTCCAAAAATCCCAAAATAACATAATGTTAACATATCCAGATTTACAAACATTGAATGCAAACAATGAAGTCGTGATACATTACCTTTAAAGTCGGCCAAGGCTGTTGTGGTCTGTTGGCACTTACTTTCAAGAGATCGATGAAAACGTCGTGTGCGACATATCGATCGGAGCGCCGGAACGCAAATCGGTCGGATCTGTAGAACGTCTGCGGCTCTTCGTCAAATTCTTTCTTACAAGACGCCCATTTGTATCCTAGCATTTCTAGGTCTGGTATTAATCTTTTATTCAAGTTACTATTCTCAACTTCCTGTAGACAGAGAATATCAGGCTCCATTGCCTTCACTTCCTTCATTATACAGGGGTGTCTGTCTTCCATCTTTAAAAATCCCTCCTTGACGTATTTGTAATTGCGGTTGGACATGGCAGCAGAGTCGCAGAGAATGTTGTAAGTCATGACGATAAAAGACCGGTCTTCATCAACGGGCAAACCTGTACTTATCCATTCTCTCGGGTAAGGCTGCCAGGAGACTGCGCTCTGAGCCATGTTGGTAATTAACGCAGTCGTTCTGAAAGGAAGAATGGCCATTTCTGCACCAACGTTTTTTCATATCACTCCCGTGGAAGAAGCATTCACCTGATGTGTGAAGCTGTAGCTTTTTGAGAACGGCAAGTTTAGAATCCGGCCTATCAGAGTCATCTGCTTCGAACCTGCTGCTATGAGGGCCTTATGCACGGTCAAAATACAATTACGCCTGTATCAGGCCTCAGGTCTTCCCGAAAAAAGGTACATGTGGAGGCCTACATGACTACGAGTAGATGTTTGCAGCAAGGCTGTACTTACCAGTATAGGCTACCTATTTCATGTATTTGAGTGTCACGTGGGAACAGAAAACTGCCTCGATTCACACTGGACTCGATCATTCGTGCCGGACGCTACAAAATACTCGTGATCGTCGACACCATTGTCATGCTGATAGAACATGCATGGTGACCCAGTTCAACACTCATATTGTGTCAACGAATGTACGATTTTCCCCCATACGACGAAGGTATCGACTCCAGTAAACACACAGAGCGCGATGAATTGCCTGTATCGATCGAGCATGGTCTGCATGGATTACCAACACTGATCATGACAGGCATGTTCTACAACTCGTACCTATGTGCGAGTTTTATAGCCTACAGGTTATAGACACAGCTGACATGATAGCAAAAGACTAACAGCATACAATGTATTCATTTCACCAACCACTGATATGATATTATAAGTTGTGTCATGAGGTCCATAGTCTAGACTGTTCGAATCTACCACAGGCCTCTGGGTCGTTGTCTGTAATTTATTAATAAGTTTGTCTCCAGAATATCACTCGAGTTATATATAAAAAGTCTTTTTATATATAACTCGAGTGATATTCTGGAGACAAACTTATTAATAAATTACAGACAACGACCCAGAGGCCTGTGAATCTACGTACCGGTATTTGAATGATCTATTGTCAATCAGGCATAGGCCTAGACTGATGCTGGCGTAGGTGAAACAATGATTTATGGTCGGCCCACCTTATCGATGAAGGGTTAGTAGGCGGGATCACAGCGCGTCGAACTTCTCAAGTGATGGAATTCAATGACCAATCAGAAGGCGTCCTCAAAAATAACCTCGAAAATTTCTCAAGAAATGTAAGAACTGTAAGCCGATGAAATAATTCAAGTTTCTTCATTCGGTAAACTTTGACATCCAAATGAATTGAATATGCGTCAATATTCAATATGCAAGAAGTCAATCTCCAGAATTCACAAATTTTCGACCCCAACCGGGGTCTTTTTCAAGTGGAACTTTACAATCTGAAACTCTAGGAAAGACTGCATCTCGTCAATATTCAATAGATAGTGAGAGGAAGGGCGAAAAATCGGTGACAACATTGAACAATACTAAAAAGTGTGATGATTTTAGTGGAAACCAGGATTTGTTCAGTCTTGACTGAAGTACAATGTAGAAAGTGGTAAGAAAATAAGTGGATAGGCCTATGTAGGTTTTGGTGGCAAGGCCAATGTTGTTCCTCGACTCCAACTGTCGGGAACACTGAAGCTAGCCGCACACAGGACGAATAACACTCAGACGAATTGGCGCAGCTTTATTTGGGCGTAAACCGATTTGGCTAAGAGCCAGTACGTGGCGCAGGCGCAATATGCCTGGGAGATCATGCACTCTGGGAAGTGCACAATACCAAGTTTCGCGTCCAGCCATTTTAAATACCGGCAGGCCTACCGGTATGTTTCAACTTACGCACGGTTGCTGATGTCTGCACGAGATTAATTCAAAGAAGTACACCGCGACTATTCCGTTTGTCCTAACTTGTATTGTCCTGATGGCCAAAATATCGTTGACGTTTTTCACCTGGCACTAGGGAGGTTTCGAAATCAAACGATAAACGTAAACGTTAACGACAACGTTATTTTTGTACTGAAAATGCAATATAAAATCTGGTTAATGTGTAGACTGTAGTACGAAAAATAACGTTGTCGTAAAGTTTACGTTTATCGTTTGATTTCGAAACCTCCCTAATTGCCTCAAATGACGTTGATGTATTAACGTATTCGGATCACTAGTGAGAGTTCATTTCTATAGATATTTGCTTTGGATGGTCGGTAACACGTCGGTTTTTTATCAAGATGAGGGACCTTTACTGATGGGATGTTTTATCTTCATTTGCATTTAGTCAGTGTGGTCTAGTTGCCATCAGTAGCCAAATTGAAATCCTCTCAGAGAGGACTAGGCAGTTCTCCAAGGCATCAGCATGTGACAAGGGCCTACCTCTTTTTACTGGAACAGGATAATTTGTTTCAGCTTTCAGCCTTTGAGCGGTAATCATTTACAGAACGATTGCAGAACATTTCCCTTGGGAGACTTGTGGCCCAACTTGTGGTTGGTGCATGGTATCCTCAAAAGGGGGGGCACAACTCAGGGTTTCCGCCAGGATTGTCAAGGAGGGGGGGAGAAAAAAAAATTTCAAAAAAAATTTTTTTTTTGAAAAAAAATTTTTTTTTCAAAATTTTTTTGGGGGGGTTTTTTGGTTAAAAATGGCCTCCAGAGTCATTTTTTACACTCCAAAATGCAAAATTAGTCTTCCTTCTGCATGAAAATTGCATTTGAAATGTGACAAATTAAAGAAAAACACTACTGAAGTGAAAATAGTGATATTTGAAAAAGGTTAGTCTGCAAACTTGAGGGGGGGATATCCCCTCCTCGAAATTTTTGAGGAGGGGATTCATTCCCCCAATCCCCCCCTCTGGCGGAAACACTGCGGGCACAACTTCCAAATTTCATTCTATTGGTAGGCCTATCCATACTCTCTCACTCTGGGCCTAGAGGTTATGGACCTAGAGGGTTAATGATTAACATGCCTTGAGTGTTTGTCAGTTCGTTGCTCCTTGTGTGATTGATCCCCTTTTCTTTCTTGGTTTCTTTATTGATCAATGTGCACATTTCTGTGACCGTTTATATAACCTGGGTGGAGTTTAAGCTTTTCCTTTTGGAACATTTTGATTTTACTGTAGTTAAAGATTTTATCCATGTGAGANTCTGTCACTTGGACACTATCTCTTGATGTGTCTCGATAGAAAGCCTGAGATTGAATACAGTGGCGCCACCAAATACGCTGGTGGTCTATCATGTTCTGGAGGTGTTTCGAAGGGCGTTTGCACTTCTGTAGACCACCATACTGCGGCGCTGTGGTGTTTTTGTTCATGCAGTTCAGCTTTAAATACCATCAACCTCTCTTTTTACTGGAACAGGATAATTTGTTTCAGCTTTCAGCCTTTGAGCGGTAATCATTTACAGAACGAATTGCAGAACATTTCCCTTGGGAGACTTGTGGCCCGACTTGTGGTTGGTGGTATCCTCAAAAGGGGGCACAACTTTCAAATTTCATTCTATTGGAAGGCCTATCTCACTCTGGACATACAGGTTATGGACCTAGAGGGTTAAAGATTAACATGCCTTGAGTGTTTGTCAGTTCGTTGGTGCTTGTGCCATTGATCCCCTTTTCTTTCTTGGTTTCTTTATTGATCAATGTGCACATTTCTCTGACCGTTTATTGTAATCTGGGTGGGGTTTAAGTTTTTCCTTTGGGAACATTTTGATTTTAGTTAAAGATTTTATCCATGTGGGATTCGAAGTGTTTTTGGAACCCTTTGCCAAGTTTTGCACTGTTTGTCATGATACCCTGTCCCACTATGAAATGGTGAGTGAGAATTATATTTCTTGATATTTCAATTTTCTCTATTAAATTAGTTTCTTTCGTGTACGTACGTATTGTTTTATGTATTTACGTTCCTTTCGATAGTTTTACATTATATTATTCCTGTCAGTAATTCAGTTTAACATTTGCGCCTACATTGTATGTCTGGGGTTTGCTAGTCTTCGCCGAGGTGCATTCGGCCGCGCAATAGGCCTACTACCTGCAGCATTTGCGCGGGCGTGGGCGTCTGTTCCTTGCTGAGACTGGCTGGCATGCTTCATTTGTGGGTGCGGATGTTTTTTGCGTACCGGTGAATCTTTCGAAAGTCGGCCATTTCGGCGCCGAGGGTCAAAACAAATGGGAAAATGCATTAAGTTTTGCCAGAATTTGCAGAAATAACTGTCAGAAACGCTTGAAATTTGGCAGACATGTTATGAGGGCCAATTCATTGAGAAACGTGTGAAAAAAATTGTGTGTCATCGATCAATTTTTGAAGATTTCTGCGTTTTTCTTCAACTGAACAATAGACAGTTTAGTGTCTGTTAATCCACCTATTGTTCAGGTGTAGAAAATCACCAATTTCTCGAAAAAATATCGATGACACCCAATTTTTACTCACAGTTCTCAATGGTTTGGCAATCCCCAAATTTCTGCCAAATTTCAAGCGTTTCTGACAGTTACTTCTGCAATTTCTGGCAAAACTATGCATTTTCCCATTTGTTTTGTCCCTCGGCGCCGAAAAGGCCGACTTTCGAAAGGGGCGTATTCGGCCGCGCAATACCTGCAGCATCTGTTCTGGGCGTCTGTTCCTTGCTGAGACTGGCATGCTTCATTTGTGGGTGCGGATGTTTTTTTGCGTACCGGTGAATATTTCGTTCGTATTGTAATTTTTGTTCTCTTTCTTTTACTTTCTGTTTTATAGTTAATCATCAAATCTCCATCGTCCATCATAAATCTCCATCGTCAACGACGTATTGTAACTTCGTAAACTCGTCTCAACGTTCGTATCGAGAGGATGCATTAACATTAAAAGTGGTATAAGACGATTCACGTGTTCGTGTCTGTTCGTTGGATATCGCGACATTGCAGGTAGGCCTATCCATACTCTCTCACTCTGAACGTTCATCTTTGCAAATAGGCCCCTTTCGAAAGTCGGCCATTTCGACGCCGAGGGTAAAATCGAAAATCAAATGGGAAAATGCATTAGGTTTTGCCAGAAACTGCAGAAGTAACTGTCAGAAACGCTTGAAATTTGGCAAACGTTATGAGGACCAGTTCATTGAGAAATGCGTGAAAAAAATTGGGTGTCATCAATCAAGATTTCTGCATTTTTCTTCAACTGAACAATAGACGTTCAAAGTGTCTGTTAATCCACCGATTGTTCAGGTGTAGAAAATCACCAATTTCTCCAAAAATTTACCAATGACACCCAATTTTTTTCTGGTACTTCTCAATGGTTTGGCCATCACCACATTTCTGCCAAAGGGGCTGGGCAGAAATGAAGGGTTGTTACAAGTTCGGCATAACTCTTAAACCACAGTTTCGATTTGCTTGAAACTTGCACAGATGATGCTTTGTACTGAATGATTAACAATTATGATGAAACAAAAACAACTGCATTGCTCTTTACTAATTAGGGAGACAATGCCAGATTTCAGAGGCCTAGGAAGACGAGGAATAGTCATTATTTCACCGCAGAATTTCACATGGGTATGTGTCACATAAAACGCTAACAAGTTTGTGTGATATCTGTTGACTATTCGAATTATTTTCTGCAAAAAATAGTATTTTAGATTTTTGGTTCACATCCCCTTCCTCTGCAAGTTGAACAAGCTTTTACAAAACCATTCAGCCAATGTGAAACTGACCACAGGCGTGGGAACCAGTGATATCACCAAAAATGACCCAATGGAAATGTGCATTAAGAGCGGAAAATGCACACTTCACATGAATCACCTTAGGTTGGAATGTTGTTGGTCTAATGTATTCCTGTTCATATTGCAAGCATTACAGCATGGCATAATGGTACATTCAACAGAACGCAAACCAAGGGACATGACATGGAATCAACAGTTGAATGGTTGGGCAAATGACCCTCATGTCATGCATCCCAACAACATTCAAACCAAAGGTAATTCATGTGAAATGTACTCTCAGTGTATAGCTTGATTGAGTCATTCTGGGTGAATCAGTGGTTCCCGGGCCTGTGGTCAGTTTTCACATTGGTTTGAATGGCTCTGTAAAAGCTTGCTGAACTTGCAGAGGTTTGGCATTTGAATTAAAATCTAAAACACTATTTTTTGTAGAAAATAATGAACATAATTCACTCATATCACACAAACTTATTAGCATTCTACGTTAAATAGGCCCATGTGAAATTCTGCGGTGAAATAATGACTATTCCTCGTCTTCTGAAATCTGGCATTGTCTCCCTAATTAGCAAAGAGAAATGCAACTGTTTTTGTGGCATCACAGTTGTTAATCATTCAGTACAAAGCATCATCTGTGCAAGTTTCCAGCAAATCGAAACAGTAGTTTAAGAGTTATGCCGAACTTGTAACAACCCTTCATTTCTGCCCAGCCCCTTTCAAGCATTTCTGACAGACATTTCTGCAATTTCTGGCAAAACTTAATGCATTTTCCCCCGGGATTTTCCCATTTGATTTTACCCTCAGCGCCGAAATGGCCGACTTTCGAAAGGGGCCTATTGCAATTTTACTGCTTTATGCATGGACACCTGTTTATTGCACGACTTTTTAAGACAAGGATAACTTCCTCCGATTCCTGAAATGTGAATACTGAAACAATGACTTGTTTTCCACTGAATTAGCATTTATTATGAGACATTTCCGTTTTCCATATATCTGAAACTGTACACGAGACATTATCTTTGGTTTTGTACTAATACATACAACATATTCTAACATGAATTTGTCCTATCCTAATTAATTCTCTGTTCTACTGAGCAGCTTCGCTGAAAGCACATACAATGTAGCACCTCATAGGCATACCAACAATACATGTATCTTGTTTTTAAACTGGAGAATATATTTCGATTTGATTGAAGCAGCCTACCTTCTCTGAAAATTGCACACAAGAAGCCTACCTTCTCTGAAAATTGCACACAAGAAAAAGTTCGCAGCGAACATCTTTGGTACCGGGTACTCGAGTGTAGAAAAACGTTGAGAACCGCCATGAGGAAATGTTT
>NMRB01003593.1:0-17395 GCA_002633025.1 Notospermus geniculatus | reverse complement strand
TGAGTCTCCTTTAAATCAACAGTTTCTGGTTCAAAGCTGCTATCTCTCATCAGGTTGCCCATAGAATAAATCACCTCATCAATCACGTCCTGAGCGAGTCCTTCAGTCGGAACCTCCCGAATGCAACCTGGAATGAACAAGGTGATTTTACAACAAAGCTGGCTTTAAAATAAAACATCGTCTACCGGTACTTTTAAAGCACAGTAGCAGTCTGTGTACCAGTGTGTATCTCCCTGTTCCAATCCCTCATTTTTTGTATATCATCTGTCATAATAGACGATATCACTCCAAAAGAGTGGAGCACCTGACAGGTCAGCGTCATGAAGTCCTGCACGTCATTTCTGAATGCCATGACGCGACTCCAAAAAAATCCAGTTGTTTCAGCGATCATGACGTCGTGAAACTATTTAATTTTTTTCGTCTCACCTCATGACATCATTAAATGACGTGCGGGACGTCATGACGCTGATCCATCAGGTGCTCCACTCTTTTGGAGTGATAGTCTATTGAATACATAAACATAAGGCAGAGCATCTCTTTATTTAGGCCCAATATTGCACATACTGCCTAATCGAGACAAACAGAAGTTAGTCAGCAAAGACTTACGCAGCGTTTTGATATAATGAGGTACTTCTGGCTCCTCTTTGATTTCTAACAAGGCGGCGGCTGCCTGAATGATAGACACGATGTGAAGGTGTCCTTTTTCAAATGCCATCTCAAGGGCAGTTTGCCCCATCTGAAAGGGAACTGATATGTAGACATATGTTTGGTTCCTTGTCAACCTAACTACATGTATTTGTATGACAGGTGATAGATGTCACACTCCTGTGATGTTTTCTTTAAAAGGGCTTATTTTCTCATGTCCTGCAAGTGCACTTTTTGGTCTTTACAGACAAGACTGTGCACCGATCATTTGATACTGGTGGCATGATTTTGCTTCTCTCTTCGGATATTTATCACACCTCACCAGTATTAGGCCATGTAAAAAAATAGTTGGTTAGCATCCTTCCACTCTCAATTTTCTGAGGGCGGGAGTTCTTTAAAAAAATTTTATTGAGTTCGAGATGCATGTAAACCATGGCAACTTGAGGCAAATTCCAAATGTATTAGGTATGAATAAAAATAAAACTTCTTTCTATCCTTTAAAACTGTGTTGTTTTATTTTAAGCATCCCAACCTATAGTTTTATCACTCTTTTGGCATTTTTTAAAGGTTTTTTGAAAATAAAAAGTAAAAAAAAATTTTGAAGAGGGGTGATTTCAATGGCGGGAGGGGATGCTATTGCTAACCAATTTTTTTTGACATGGTCTTAAGGCTGTCTTTAATAACATTACCTACCTCATCCCGTGCATCAGGACCGGCACCATTTTGCAGCAGCAGTCTTACAGATTCCTCACGACCCCAGGTAGACGCAACATGAAGAGGTGTGAGACCTTCAGATGACCTGAAAGCACACATAGAATGTAACATAGCTCTGTTCTATCTACTTTTCTGATTGTACTGTAACAAAGCATGAATATTCACTTAGAAAAGTACGCAACATTACATTATCAAGCAAGAAAGGAATGCCCACTCTGAGCACACATTGTTTGAAATACATGTAATCACTGCCCATTATTCTGCCGGATCACACACCTAATATTTGGGTTTGCATGGTAGCATAGGAAGAGAGCTGTAAGGTCTTGTCTATCCTCTGTTCCTCCAACGACATAATGAAACGGTGTGATACCCTCCTCTGGGAGGAGAAGGTTGGGGTTGGCTCCTTTCTCTAATTCTTCGGCTATGGCACTGAAAGTAACAAGAAAAGTGGGATATTTTCCACTATTCTGAAAATTAATTTATGTCACTAGGAAGAGCAGGGGGCCACTACCACGTGGCAATATCTGGATCTGAGTAAAATGGCAACACTGATTTGAAAATGCACCTGGCATGTCTGGAAGTGGAGTGAGTAGACAGGCATTGGTTGTTAGCTGTATACATGGTATAGCTTCATGTATAGACCTTGGACTGGTCCCTTTCAATTCGATTTTGTGAAGGTTACTGCCATGGTACATGTAGAGGGCCTAGGCCTATGAGGGCCGAGGCCTCTTCTTGGCATTTAAATGCATTGACCTAGCTATCTTTCTTTTAGCCTACTACTACGGTAGGCCTACTTACTTTTCATCGTCTTCTAGTAATGCGTTGAACAATTTCTCAGCCTTTTGCAATTCTGCTTTTGTCTTGTGTACTTGTAAATCTGACATGTCTGTCCTTGGAATGGAATTGGAAATCCAAGTTTTGCTTATGTACACCTAGGTTTTGGTAGGCTAGGGGCCCGCAAGCAGTTCATCTCCTCCCTCATGTTATCACACTCAATCATCAGCCAACAACTCAGTCTAAAGTGACAAGAAGCACAAAAGTGTTGTAGTAAGTAACAATTACATTTACAATAGCTATGCTATGCTATCCTCTGCCTCTTTTGATGATGAGTTCTACTATATTAAATATTATCAAATCATGATTATCATTATTGACAGACACCATATCATGGTGTCTGTCAGTAATGATAATCATGATAATATACAGTCAGGCACAACCGCCCGATCGGGGTATCCAAGGCAATGCCCCAATCAAGGTATATAGCCCAAATGAGGTATACTAGAACATATTGAAATGAGACAAATTTCCCATAGGCTTTACTGTCGGTCCTTTTTTATTTGTTCATCTCATAGAAAACAGTAAGAAATTTGAAATAAATGTCATATGGCAAATTTTTACCGTTGACTTTTTTCGTAAACTGAGGTTTTTTATCATCGATACCCCAAATGGGGTACTACATCCCGATGTAGGTATAGTCTAATACCCCAATCAGGGTATTTAAGCATGATTGACAGGTCAGTTGTTTTCGTTGGCTAATTTAACCACCTACCGATTACAGTCGGCCTAATTTGATTGGCTCCTCCCACTAATAGGATTGACAGCTGTAAATTACTGTTATTAATTAAGAACTTTACCGTCGCCTTTTCCCTGGATATTTCACAGCTTCCTTGAGAATGAGTAGAGTAAAAAATTCTGTTTTTCAGGACTAAGGTACTACCTTTATTAGCTTGAAAAACATTAAACAGGTCGTTAAACAAATAGTTTTGTGGCTTAATTAAGGAAATTAATGAGGTGGCCTAATTTGTATACCCCAATCGGGATATCAGTGAAATATCTCAATCGGGCAACTATACACTGATTGGGGTACTGGAGGTCCGATACCCCGATTGGGCGGTTGTGCCTGACTGATATAGAACTCATCATCAAAAGAGGCAGGATTTGTGTTGAAGAAATCTAAGATGAAGGATAAAGATTAGGCCCTAAGAAGCAACAACAGACATGGTCATGGATACTAATGACTGAGTAGGGCCTACTGAGTGACACGGCATAATCCTCCACCACAGGGTCAATAAGGGCTATTGTTGGGGTCAGGGACAGTTTTTGGGCTATTGTTAGGGTTAGGACAGTGTTGGTGGTGGGGGATAATGCAAAAATGCCGCCTAATAGCTGCAATGGCCAATGCAAAGGGCCTAGGTAGGCCCTAAGAGAAGCCCTAGGCCTACTAATAATCTGATAGGCCCAAGGTTCTTGTTGTTTAGTGGGGGACCATAGGTCTAGGTCCTTACACACTTTACTGGCAATGTTATTGCCAGTAGTATAGTTAAGTGTGTAAGTAAGGGCCTCAGACCTGTCCAGACCCCCGGGTTTCCAGTGCCGCTATATTCACTTCTAAATTTCTGGGTGGTGCCTAAGTATGTTGTGTGATACGACCACCAGACGGCAAATTTGATGGCCTAATTTTCTAGTGTGTGGGGTGAACCTGGAGGGGGGTCTGGGGGCACTCCCCCATTTAAGTGCTTTAGATGCATTTTCCTGGCATCTGAGAGCAAAATACTTGAATTTAGAATTGGGTGCCACCAAATTCAAATTGGGTTTTGGTGCCGCAGAGATCCCCTTTAAAGGGAGACATGCGAAAAATATTGCCCGGCGGGCACAAGTTGTCTGAGTGGTAGAGCCGTCTGTTAATACACGGTGACACTACGCTATATCACAGGTGCCTGTAGAGCTATCAGTGAGTTAAGAACACTTTTCTAACCAAACGTATCTAAAAAAACACAACACGTATCTAAAAACACACCACGAGCTCATAAATTCGTGAGCTCGGGGTGTGTTTTTTACAAACTAGTGTTTTTTGGTTAGATACCTGTTCTAAGCTCACTAATAGCTCTACAGGGGCCTGTGATATAGCGTAGTGTCACCGTGTATTAACAGACGGCGCTGCAACTCAAGACAACTTGTGCCCGCCGGGCAATATTTTTCGCATGTCTCCCTTTAAATTGCTTCCAATTCAAAGTGCCGCATCCCCCCGCGTATGCGGCACTCTGTGTCTGTTCATTTTTCCTTAGGCCTAATTGGTGCCGCCAAAATATTTTTAGGCCTACCGGTACCGGGTAGGCTAGGTGCCGCCGGCGGCTCTTGTCTTGCTGGTGCCGCGTTTGGACATGGCTGTGGGCCTAGCCTCCCTCGGCGGTAGGCCTACACCCATCATGGCCATGCACAAGAATGTGATGCATGGCAGCATGCATCATGCATGCGAGCTGCTGGCCCAGGCTGCTGCAGCTGCCAGTGCATGCCTGGGATGGTGCAGTGCCTGCCATGCATGCAGTGTGGGCAGTGCCGAGTGCTAGCAGTGGGAGAGCAGCAGAATGCAGCATGGAAACCCCGTCGTCCTGAAGCTTCATCAACACCATTAGTGTCGTATGTATTGAGTATTATGAATAGACAATGTCAAATTCAAGGGTTTTAATGACCTGAATGAGGAAAAGTCACAGTTTTTGATGTTATCAGATGTTTTTATTCGTTCAAAGTTGCCGCCTTCACCAACACAAGTTCACAAAAACATGAAAAACAACGACGTTGGTAAACTCACTGCAGACTGATTCCGCTGTTACTGTTGCATCCATCCTAGGACTGCTCGGACCGTTGGGCGTACTCATAACAAGCGATTTTATGAGTTGGGTGCTATTTCTGTTCAGGGCCGTATTTNGTCTTCTGCCCCCCCCCCCCCCGGAGAGGCTTTTGCCCCCGGACCAAAAACCTAAATACGGCCCTGCTGTTACAGCATTAGAGACTAGCAAAATTCTTTTGGTCTGGCTCTGGCTAGAGAAAAGACTGGGAGTATGGGGTAAAAGCAGGTGTGTATCTGCTGACCAGTCAACTGCCATGGTGGTGACTGAGTGGAGGACACAGTGACTGACAGACTGATCTTGACAGCTCGTGCCAACACTTTGAACAACATATGACTCGCATTATGCCAGCAAGCAGATATCATGGACACAGAAATGAATGTTAAATTATTACCTGTCCCAATCACCATTGATTTTTCTGGCCTAGTTTCTGCTGCCATAACCTTTGGTCTCATGACCTTGTCGGTTCACCTCCGTCTTTGCATGGGCCATTTAGAGACAACAGTTCTTGCACATGTTACCATTGTTGGCAAGTTCATCTTGGAAGAATCACTCAACTCTTGGAGGAATTATAGGCCTACTTGAAATTCCTCTAAGTTTGACTCAAGGTCAATAACAGGTCCTCCAAAACAGAATGTAGAGTATTACATGTACAAAACCCCAGGAGTCAATAATTTTTCATAAGCAAGAAGAGACATCAAAACATTGAAAAAAGTAGCTTCCTTCTTTACACAAATGTCCAGGTCTTTATTTATCCACTATTTACATTTACATTGAAGTCTACATTACACATACCGGTATGTACAGATTATCATTAAATCACGGAGGGATTTTCTTGTCTTTGATTCGCAGATGAAAGACCACTCTTTACTGATCCCAAAATAGTTGGACGGACTTCTCATAAATATTTCAATAGTATTGTTAGTGAGTTTTACACATGCCAAGATGAAATGACCATGTCGTATCAATGCATTCTGAAGCTGAAATATTTAATCATGCCAATGAAAATATCAAAATGAAGTTCAAATTTACAGAGTGTTCTTTATCACATGAGCTGCCTCCACCACAGTCTGAGTTGGTCGGCGCACGCGTGGGTCCACAACTGGGACATTCATCCTGAAATTGCAGAGAATATCTGAGTTATGCACCTTGTCACATTTTAATGTTTCTTAAAACAGGGTGTCTACAGCCCGTTGAGCACCAAATTTAAGACCTTTTTAAGACCAAGTTAGTATCGGCAAGACCGATTTTCTTCTAAAAGTAGCACCAAAACAGATCCCTGGGGGATGTCAGGCAGTGAAGGGGGAGACTTATTTTCATCTTTTCCCACTGTCTGTTAATTTGAATGCAGGCTGGGGCAAGTAACCTCGGCCTACACAAGCATCGGTGGAAAAAACACCAATAACTTTTTTCCAAAATTGTCTTGAAGTCAAAAATAAGACCTTTTTAAGACCTTACAAAATTTTTCAAATTTAAGACTTTTTAAGGCCTTGAAAGTTGAAAATGGAAGTTCCATATTTCAGACTTTTCAAGACTTTTTAAGACTTGTAGACACCCTGTTCAAAGGAACATCATAAACGAAAAGTATAGAAGAACTGCATTGTCTTGACAAAAATATTAAAGAACTTACTTGACATTTGTCTTCTGGTTCACTACAAATAATGGGTTCACTTGACTCAAGATTTCATCATTGACAGATATGCCATCAAGGTACTGTTTGAGAAGGACCCTTAATTGTTGGTTCTCTCCCAGTAACATTCCCTTTTCCTTATCCAACGCCACTTTATCCAGTAGGACTTTATTGTAACGTTTCCAGAAATTTTCAAGAGTGCTGTATTCATCCATCACCTGAAAGCAGCAGACGGATAAGTAAGTTAGAGATGCAAGAGTTTGGTCCTTGACATGGACCTAGTGCTCTGTAAAATGTGCCTGGTGCATATTTATTGGCAATACCTTTGCTTATTTTGGTGTAGGAGAATCAGCAGGGAACTCAATGATAGTGGTCAACAGCTGCACTGCAGTTGTGAAATAGGCCCTACAAATTTTCTTTTTTTCAGAATAGAAATGAAAGACTTACAGCTGCTAGAGGTTCTGATGGTGGTTCCTTGACAGCAGCACTGACATCTTCTTGTTCCTCTTGAGTCAGGGATGTGGCATAGAATGGTAGCACTTTCTCCTCTTCCGTTTCCAACCGGCGGCACATCTCAGAAAGTTTCAGAATTCGCTCACCCTGAAAGATGAAACACAGCCAATTAACTTTGTTATTATTGGTTTGAAAAATGCAAATTTCCACTGTTCTTACCACTACCTTATTATTGGTTTGAAAAATGCAAATTTCCACTGTTCTTACCACTACCTTTGAATTTGGACTGTATGGCAAGGAAACTGCTAATGGCAACACAATTGACACAAGATGCTCCTAGTGCTACGCACCTTCTCTGACGATCGCTTCAGTTCTTTGATGGCACCATTACTCTCCAATGTCAACTTCGTGAGACGCTGCCTCTCAGCGTCACGTAATTTGTTCATCTGACCCTTGAGTTCTTGGAAATGGTGCACCATCATTTCTCGTTCCTGGAAAAATATGTTCGAATATATGAATGAACAGGAGTGAGATGTTCATGTTGTGGGACTTTTGCCAGATATGTGAATTATCAGGATCTTAGAGTCTGAAACTGTCACCACCTGCACGTCCATGACTTTCCCAACTGATCCCAAATAATATCATTTGGTTTGAATCGCACTATNTATGTGATGACAACAGGGGTACCAGTGGTGCTATAGTTTTGTTTTTGAGTGATTGACACTTACATCTTTCAATTGCTTATTCCTTTCATCACATTCTTTTGCATTGGCAGACATCTTTGCTTTCAGCTGTGCAATACCATCCTGCAGAATGGACGACAACATGCATTTGTTTGTAAATACATGAATAACAAACTGTCTTGGCAATGAACTTATACACAGACATCACAACCAACTGCACTGTGTACGACATGATTATACACTACATGTATGACATAGCAGGTTCTATTGGACTATAATCCAGTGTTCTAGCCAGGCCAGTTTCACAGGGCGGTACCACCCTGTTCAAAATTCACAGAGGTCACTTTACCACCCTGTTCGAATGTTTACCACCCGGTTTAAAAATGTAACTTGCAATGCATTTTCTATCACACCACCCTGTCCTTCTGAATCAAACAAACTTACTGAAATTCTTTGCAGCTTTCTCATTTGCGTCTCAATCTCTTCAGCGCTTTTCTCATCTTTGGCTTTCAAAGACTCAAATGCATTTTTCCTCTCCTCAGTGGTTTCATTGTAGTTCTTCAATGCTGCCTGAAACTGCTGCCAGAGATTCTCAACAGCTGACTCAAGCTGAACTCTCAGAGCATGCTTCTCCTCTAGATTCTGGAAAAGGAGGATTTCAGCAATGATATGATGATTGGTGGACCATTTCCCCATTCCTGAGACCTCATGTCCAATAGCAGACCCCTAGCTGGGCTTTTTTAGAGGGGCACAGCACCCTTCCCTCTTTAAGTCACAAAATGCTCCCTGCCCTCATTTTGAACTAGGTGAAATTTGCCCTGTCCTCATTTTGGAATAAGTCAATTTTACCCTGCCCTGCCTCATTTTGAACTGCCCGGTATGTCAAATGCACCCTGCCCATTTTTTGAAGTAGGGCTAGAGATAATGCAATGGTGGATTTGGATAGGATAAACATTGTAGATTGGTTGATCTGATACACTTGAACCAAGGCTCGTGACATTATTTTTCAATCCTTAATACAAGTGTAGTATTGAATTTCTGTTGGGGCGCATAGGTCTACACTCAGAGTGTACCCTCTTTCAAACTTCTGCTTTGGAGTGAGTGCCCTTTTCAATCTCAAAGGTGCCCTCTTTCAGAAAAGTGCCCTGCCCTTCTTAAACCCTAGCTAGGGGTCTGAATAGAATATTGTACATACATGTATCTCTACAAAACTCTCACCCATATTGTTTTGTTGAATGCACCAAGTGGTAAAATTTAGACAGGAAAACGACATGACTACTTACCTTGTTTTTAATTTCATCTCTCATACTTTGGAACTCCGACTTCGCTTCACTCTCTCTTTCACTGAAATTTTGTTCCATTGCAAACAGAATGTCCTGAAGGTCGTTGATTTCTCCATTATGGTTCTCAATCACCATGGCTCGCTCCGTGTCAAACTCTTTCTTTAGAACTTCTAATTCCTCATCATATTCTTTCTTTAGAGTCTGTAATCTCTGCTTTTGAAGATCTGCAATTGAGAATTCAAACACAGATAACCCCCCCCCCCCAAAAAAACTAAAAANGAGGGTGCGCCGTATGGATATACGCCATTCTGTGATAGCAGGACGGAGATGGATGGGTTCAGGTTCTGGAAGTCGGGGTATTGGGCGAGTCACTTAGGACATAGAAAATATCATATTAGGTGAGAGCAGTTAAAAGATGTCTTCTGTACCTTTGTTCACCAATAGGAGCTGTCAGTGAGTTGACCAATAGGTGTCACTACGGCCCAATTCAATGCATATAGCGGACCCATTCATTCTTGATCGAGCACTAATCACGTGGATTTTCCTGTGTATTGGTCCGCTAGAACTTTGCTGCCATCTTTTGGCAATACGTGCGGCTGACTGCTCCTATTGATGACACGCATGTAGAAATTTGCCATCATTAGGACAGAGACTTGGGCCCGTATTCTAGAAGCCTCCTTAACTCTAAGGTCCACTTTAAGCCTTTGTATTCTGCCCTGCAAACATATCTAAAGGTCAACCTTAGAGTTGAGGGGGGTTCTAGAATACGGCCCCTGATTTGTAATTTCTTTCCTCTTTCCTACAGTGCATTATACGTTGTAGATCTAGTCAAGTTCAGGAAAATCGCGGCTGGAGATCGGTTACGAGGACAATATCAGGGTCTTAGTCAAGATCCAAACAGTTTATCCAATCTGGATCAGGTAAGGAGGTAGCAAGTTCAGGGCCGTAGGACCCCCCCCCCAAAAAACAATTTGGCAGGCTCGGCATTTGACTGCCTTTAGTCCCAAAAAGCCCAAGTCCAATAAACTAATGAACCACACTTACATGGCTAGATATCCGACATACAGCACAAATAACGACACACAAAATAATAGTAAAAGTCAAGTCATCTCCGAATTTAGCAAATTTTCGACCCCAAGCGGGGTCTTCCTCGGGCACTTTCTAGTAGAGATCCCAGAAGTGAAATGTGGCTTACATGGCTAGAGTGTCCAGCTTTGTTCTCAAATGCCGGGATATGGCGTAAAAGCACTCTTAATATTTTCTAAATTTTTCCCGGACCCCTGCCGATATTTCGGCTCGTGCCTTTGGCCCTTGCCAGAAAGTTTCATGCACTTATAAAATGACTTAATCTTCAATTCGTCTTTTTTTTGAAGGATTTACCCAACAATATGATCCACCAGGTGGCTATAAAGTCGCTACCTCAGGAATGGTTGTGGTGTGAGACGTGGTGTAGTGATGAATCGAAAGCAGCAGCTAAAACTATAGATCTGGTACGTGTTGACTGGGCCCAACTCAATCTCTGATGTTTACAAACCTCAGCTCTAATGTGTTTTCAAGCTTTGACTGAGTTTCTCCTAAGTTGATATTTTCTGGTCTCATTTGTCTGATATCTTGATCACATCATGTGATCATAGAATGAAAACCAAAACANTTCTTTTAGGATATGGCTTATGAACACAGAGCTCTGTATGAAGGGTAGGCCTATAGGGTTGAGCCTGGATGATCTGACATGGTGTGTACCGGCATGTAGTGTAGGCCTATATCTACCGGTATTGTTAGTAGGCCTCGGTAATCTGACATAGTCTGTATGTAGGGTTGGCCTATATCTATGGTTGAGCCTAGATGATCTGACCTGATGTGCAGGGTAGGCCTATATCTGTTGTTAGTAGGCCTGGGTGATCTGACATGATCTGTATGTAGGGTAGGCCTAGATCTACTCTAGGGTTGAGCCTAGATGATCTGACATGATGTCTGCCGGTATGTTGTGTAGGCCTATATCTATTGTTAGTAGGCCTGGGTGATCTGACATGATCTGTATGTAGGGTAGGCCTAGATCTACTCTAGGGTTGAGCCTAGATGATCTGACATGATGTCTGCCGGTATGTTGTGTAGGCCTATATCTACCGGTATTGTTAGTAGGCCTAGGTGATCTGACATGATCTATATGTAGGGTAGGCCTGGATCTAGGGTTGAGCCTAGATGATCTCTGTGTAGGGTAGGCCTATATCTAGGATATCTGCACAAGAGTCGAATTTGATAATCTGGTACCTTCACATATTGTAGCTATGTCTACCGGTAATTGATACTCTTAGCACTGGGTACAAGTATAGATACATGTACGTAGGTCTTGCAGGCGTCAAATGTAGGCCTAACTGCAGACCTGATGGTTGGGGGTTTTGTAGGAGCGTGTTGCAGAATTGTCTATCCGATTGGTTTTGAGGTCAGGTCTATAGGCCTAGTTGTGGACCTACATGTAGCCACTGCACCTCTCCATCTCCTCTAATGAAAGTTATTTTGGCTCCCTTCCAGTGTAACAACCCCCAAACAAAGGAACCCAAGCTCCAAGCAGCGATGAGGATCGTTCCAGAGTGGAATGATTATGACCAGGAAGTAAAAGATATCTTAGAAAAATATAGCACAAATGGTGAGGGGAATACTAGTCAAAGTAGGAAAACATCAAAAGGTGAGTTTAAATACGGCTTAAGAAGTTGTTGTACTGAAGAGTATGTTGAACCTATGACTGCAGTGTTCTCCATACCAGTTAAAAAAAGGGCAGCCCGCCCCTCTTAAAAATACCGACGGCAAAATCTGCCCCTCTTAAAAACGGCCTGCCCCTCTTAAAAATTCATCCGCCCTAATATTTATGATTTAGATCGCTCAATTATGCATCTCAGACGCTCAGAAAACGCATCTCAGAGCACCTAAAATCCAAATTTCGGTGGGGGAGGGCCCCCAGACCCCCCGCCAGAAGGTGCCTTTGGCGCCTTCAGCACCAGGCCCACCGCCGCCCCTCTTAGACCAAAACCCATAGAGAACACTGGACTGGTGTGCGTGAATCTGTGATCAGGAAACACATGGACGTCATGGTTGATGAGTACAATGTATCATTTTAATGTACATGTATCTTTTGGATTTCTGTCATTTATCTCATATCTTTTTCCTCTTTTCCAGATGCAGAACCTGTTAAACCAAGTATAACAAATATAAAAGTTTCACACGGAGAGAAGAAGGATGAATTATAACAGATTCAGGGTTTAGGAAGAAGATAAATTATGATGCATTTGTAGGAGAGGTGCTGGGCTCAAACAACTTACTCATCAACACAAATGACATGATCTATTAGAGATAGCTTCAATAACAAGGTCCAATGCCGGCAGTATTTAGGACATCCTGGACGGAGCTATTGGGGCCAGCTTTTGTCCCGGGTTATATATCTTGTCAGGGAATCGGGTCACTTAGACAGCTGTACAGAAACCATTCATATTGGTTACAAGTTTATTGAAGTCTGGACTGAGGCCAGGGAAGGCCATTGGTATATTGATTTAAGGCCAATGAAAATTGATTATTAGTTTCTCGTCACCGCCCGCATCTGATTTAGGCCCCCTCATCAAAAAATTTCATTATTTACAAAAAATTCATTATTTCCACAAAATCTGCATAATTCCAATTAGTGGAAGAGTTTTTTCTGTCATGTTGTGAATAAATAAGAAGACATTCATGGTTTTTAATCCAAAACATTATTGTTATCAATTTTAATCATAGCTACACAAACTGGCATAGACACAGCCATGGACAGGATCGAAGTTATAAAACCTTCCAATTATCATCATCATTTCAGAATTGATAAATAGTAGGCCCTAGGCCTAGGCCTAGGCCTACCATTCAAAAGTAGTTGGTGTGTCCATTTAAAATGGGCATACTACCAAGTATGCCCTTTTGAATGGTACTTGTAGTGCTATGGTGAATCTGAAAAGGGTCGTCTTTTGCATGAAAAAAATAATGAATACCGGTAATGAATAATGAAAAAAAAACCCTCATCAAATTCTGAAAAATTGTTGACAAGAAACTAATAATCAATTTTCATTGGCCTAATATCAAGTCAAGGTCCAGGTCCTAAGAAGAGCTGTATCGGTCTATCGTCCATGTCGTCTTGTGTTGGCAGTCATGAAGTACCGGTACAACTTTGAACTCTTCAATGTAACTGAAGCGAATCTAAAGCAGGGTTCATTATTGGCACATGAATCGATCAAATTGACTTTTGCGCTGTCATACCGGGAAAATTAGGGGCAAATGGACTGGAAATTGACCAGATCCAATGAACCCCACTTTATGTGCAAAGAGAAGGCGAGCACAAAAATAAAGTAGGCCTATATAAAGTCAATTTCCAGAATATTTGCAAATTTCTAGAGTCTTTTCTAGAGTTTCAGATTGTAAAGTTCCAGCCTGAAGAAGACCCCAGTTGGGGTCTAAAATTTGCAAATATTCTGGAAATTGACTTTATATACTTTACCACTTTATGTGCAAACCACTTGTGTCATGTCATGACCTTATAGATGTTGGGTAATGCAGTAACATGGGGACAGTTGACATAAGTTAATAACAACCGACAACAATTAGGCCCTTTAAATCCCTGGATAGCTCCAAATGTAGTTTCCTCTCCTGCAGGATAGGCCCACAATGTTTATCATAGGCCTACTTGTAATGATTGCACCAGAAGGACAAACATGCCCAGAAAACCACATTAGATCAGACTGGGTAACACACTGTGGTCAACATGGTATTGGGTGTACTCCTATATCTGGTAAAAGAAACTCTGGGCCGATTAGATTTACACCAAAAATAGATAGGCGTGCAAAAAATGTAGAACTAAATTTTTCACCAAAAAGACCCGTTTTCTTAGCTATGTATAGCACTTGCTATCCATCCAAACAGGGCTTTTTGATGAAAATTTAGTTTTGCACTTTTCGCACGCCTATCTAATTTTGGTGGAGCCAATGGTTAGCTTAGCCAATGTCTATTAAATCGGCCCTCTGAACCACAAATGTAAATTAACCCACACCCACCCACACCCAGGTAAAAACCTTTATTTGACCCCAAACATAAATGTACTTATGATTAGCCAACATTACTTATTGTGGGGTCAAATTTTACTTGCCCTGACCTAAACAGCAAAACTTAACAAATTGATATCGAAAAAAATTGATTTAGAAATAGAATTCGAAAGGGGACGAATTTTCGGGAAAAAATGTAAACAAACTTCTCCAGAATGTCAACAAAGAAATTTTCGTGCATTCTGATTGGCTGAATTTTGTGTTTACAAACACCAGCCAAATGTAAATAACATCCACTATCAATTCGCTTTAACCATCAAATGACTCCTAAATAGCATTCTGTTGTAGTCGTTCATTGGTGGAAAGTTTTCACAGATTATAGGCCTACTCTGCACTCCGCTCTCCATTCAACATTTCCAACATGAACACGGTTAGATTCCATCTATAACATTTTATTACCGATAATACTGATACACGTTTATCGCTAAAATAATATGACACAAGTTTTACATCACACTTGAAAACGGATCGTTTTCGGGTCCACTGATAAGGCCTCCCTTATTATATCTTTTGGATTACGGATTCGCTGACGTGCTTTTTGGGAAAACCAGAAAAAAAATATTTTTTCTGACTTGCCATTTTTAAGCAGTGTTTTTTTTCCCACCGACACATATTTTTCAAAAACTCCTTGTTTTTCCAAGCGGCAAGCAAAATCTCGAAAGTTCGTCGTAGTTCTCCCCTGAACCCTGGCATACTCGGCAGCTTTTCAACAGATAAAACCTTGGATTCAGTGTCCTGACTGCCTGCAAAACCTTTTTTTATTTCTCCTACCTGCCGAGTTGACAATGATTGTCTGTGAAAACCACCGCAAATAAAAATTGGTGAGTAAGGCCTCTTTTTTTTTTTTTTATTTCCCCCTCCCTACCTACCTAAATGGTGATGACAATCCGTAATCCAAAAAATAAAATAAGCGTGGCCTAACTTAAATTACTGGCCAAACATTTCCATAGTGTAACCTGCCAAATAAAATACAGACTTTGTAAAAAAAACTCTTCAGGCCTGAAGTGGAGATGAAGATTTAAAGGCATTTAATCCCTTGAACAGGAGTGTTTGACCAGAAATTCACTAATGCCACATGATAAATGAGAGGTGTCTTTCCTGCTCATCTTACAACCAAAAACCAAGAAGGTACTGATCCGTGGATCAGAGTCAACCAAGAGTACACACAGCTCATCCAAAAATACATAAAAACCAAAAAATTTACACATATTCTTAAAAAAATAGACTTGGTTACTTCAACACAAACTTAGAGGCCCCCAGAGGTGCCGTGTAAGAGTTACAAAGATTAGGTGTGGTCTGGATTTTAGGCCAGAGTAATGCCGTGTCTCCACTTGGCCCGCAAAGCACCGCCGCGGATCACCAGCCGAGTCACCACAAGTGTCAATCAGTGTCCTAGCCAGAAATTTTTCCAAACAGGGCGGGATGGCTGCATTTTCCTATGATTCTAAGGCCCTGAATTTTCAAACAGGGCAGGAGTGAAATTCAAACAAGCCGGGTGGCGACAGGGGTTCGCTATGTCGAATAAGCATGGGTGGGGAGAAGGCAGGAATTAAGGAATGTGGAGGAAGTGATGACTGTATGACTGGATAGGCCCAATACATGTTTTACATGCATTCCCATGCGAAATAAAACGCAAGATCATTAAAATACACGATGAAAAAATCCAGAAAGTTAAAAGAAGAAACAAAAAAAATAATTTGTCAAGGCAAAGAATATTTACACGCTCCGGGTATCGAACCCGAGACCTCCTGTTTCATGGGCAGGCGCTTTGCCACTCGGCCATGGCGACTATGCACTCTGCGTGGTGCTGATATGCATGTATGTATTGTTTGGATAATGTCAGGCGGCGCTGGAAATTTCCTGTGTTCAAATTACGGCAAAAGATGCGCCCCAACCTCCCCAACGTCAATGTAGATAATGTATCAAAAGAAGAAACACTTTTTGTAGCAAAGACTGACGAAAACATTGCGATTGTAGGCCTATAAAGTACGGGATAAAGTACCGGTACATAGGCCTAACGAACTACATCGCGCATGCATATCAGCCTAAGAAATAATTCCTCCGCGATTATCAGGTCACGGAATCGCAAGGATAATGACTTCTCAACTCCTGACCGGTAACTGCTTTAAAATTGTGTCTAATCGTGCGCATTACATAAAATAGCTCCCAATAGCTATTGACAACATTGTCCATGTACATATTTACATTTTTTAGTACAGTTTACAAAGGTTTTAAACACCACTTTATCAACCGCCCAGACCCCCGTCTGACCTCCCCAAGAAAATGTCTAAAAATAGATTTAGAAATCGCCGAAATTTGTACCTTTCCTGACGTTTGTTCGTACTGCCCAACCAATCAGGTCGACAGCTAATGGTAGACTGTCACCAGACGCAATATGACGTTCAAACACCGCAAAATAAGGCCGTAAACATCAAGTAAAGCTTGATTACGTCATACAAATGCCTTGGAAAACTGGTGTGAAAATAGGGGTCCATATGGCCGCAGCTAGCGCACCAAGCGGCTCCATAGCGAACCAATAGGGTGATCTAATAGAAAATGCATTGCAAGTTACATTTTTAAACAGGGCAGTAAAATGACCTCTGAATTATGAACAGGGTGGTACCGCCCTGTAAAACTGGCCTGGCTAGAACACTGTCAATGCGAGTATACTCCCGGTGAATAGCGGGCCAAGTGGAGACAGGGCTGAACTCTCCACATAGACACCAGCTCAGTCCGACACACTCTTACAAAAACAAAGGATTTATACTCTCATCTGAAGAAAGACACCTTAATTATATCATATCATTTGTTGAGAAAAACCCCAACACATAGATCTAGTGGCTGCCGCCGCCACATGTATGCCAGAATGTGATCTAGATGGGTATCATCAAAAATTCATAAGCGAGCGCTCGCTTATGAATTTTTGGTATCATTCTTGATGGCCCTGAGAAAACTGAGTTGATTTTGATGATCATATTAGCGAGGTTAAGATCTGGTCCGAGTCCGACTCCCGCTCCAACTCCGAGGTGCTAAAATTCGATTTTTTCAAGTCGGAGATAAATTTACCACCCAGGCGGGTTCTATTCATTCTCCTGAATGAGTAAACACCATTGCTTTGGAAAACACCGTTGTATTTTAATTTTGATGACGTAGTTCCCAAAAATAGTGCCAAAGGCACTGTGCCCGCTTGGCTTTTTTAGCACAGTGGTGGAAAGCATAAGCCATATCAGAATCCCATACAAGCCATCTT
>NMRB01003592.1:28976-39048 GCA_002633025.1 Notospermus geniculatus | reverse complement strand
GCATTTGAGAAGTCAAACCCTCGAGCTTCATCTACAGTGCTACTAAATCCAAACTTGGCTTCGTCCGATTCTCCACTAAGCTCTGACTCATGCTGTAGGTATTCAATTTCATCTGGACCTCGGGCGAGAGACCAGGCATCACCCTCCGACTCGTGGCAGTAACGTTGAATACTGGATTTGTCCAGCTTGACCCAGATCCCATCAGAGTTTACACACTGGAAAGAGAAATGTACATGTATGTATCAATGCAATAACATTCACAACCCTCACATGCTGGAGGGAACAGTCCGCAGAAGACCCTATCAGGAGCAGAAGCCCCTACCTTGATAAGTAGTGAATACTCACATCATCAGTGACCATGATCTGGTTGCCAAGCACCAACATTCCAATCGGTGTCGCCTTCATGCTAGGACGACATCGGATATTATGTCCCGACGACCCACATTTCACGACCTGGTACAGTCCCGGTCCGCCACGTTTTTCTCTCGGCCGATCCCTCATGAGATCGGGAAGACGTCGCATGATTGTCTCCTTGATGATTTCTTCCAGGATTGACTTGGGTTCCTCCACGGGGACAAGGAGCGTCTTCCCTAAATGTTGGTTATACTGAAGACACCAGGCCTCACTTTGGCCGTTCGTACACCATTTTCTAATCGAATCACTACTCAGGCGTACCCAGACACCATCGTCATTATGAATCTGAAACGAAAAGTTCCAACACTCAAAGATGGGTTTTCTTTACAACTGAAGACATTTCACAGGCGCTGTACATTGACTGCCAGCTGATCTACAATACAAGCACTATGCACGAAATGTACATTCAGTGCAGGTAATTCATCGTCCGCACTGAAGCAGACGGGAAAAGATGACTTAGGTAATCGATTTTTGATCATCTCCTGAAGGTAAGCATACCAAGATGGCGTGGGGTATCATGGACTCTGATGCCACACGCGAACGCTAGGCCAAAGGACAGGAACTTCATCTCACCTCATCTGTAAATGCAAGTATCCCATTAGGTTTTATGATTCCTATTTGTTCACTCTGTAGCGAGGGATTTTGTCGTACGCGGAGCCCCGAACTGAACTTGGCGACAAACTTCCTCATCTTGCTCGGCTGATGTGGCGGTTTTTTGATGATATTGCTCTGACTTGGTGGTATCACTCCCTGTGGTGGTTCCTTCACGTCCACTTTGTATGCATCACCTGTGAATTACAAATTGAAATGTTGTTAGGTCCTACAGTAGCAAGAAAATCAACAACTCACAATCTTTGACAACTGTAAAGCTTTTTCACCAACGTCAGGCAAAATTGCATTTCACGCTCTAGCTCTAGCGTGGGATAAAGAGCTTACCAGTTTCAAATCCGTCGATGGTGACATGGAGGCTGTACCAGCCAATACTGCCCGGCGTCCAGCTGGCGCAGTAGGTGCCATCGTTATTTGCTCTCACCAGCATGTTCTCACTCGGTCGTCGGACTGCTGGAGAGGCGAAGCGGAGCTCTTCAAAAGAGTAGTTCTCATACACCTGAAAGAGAATGTGTATACACATGAATTGTAAATCTACTGGGTACAATACGTGCTGACCCAAAAGAGGTCAGACTCAGACACCTTCACACTGCAAAACTACTTCGCTATTTATGTTAAAGTACCCACAAGGCCAGAAGGCACAGGGCCTAACTGTTAGGTGGATTGCAGCTGAGGTGGACAGCAGGCAGTCCATGATATTATTCCTATCTTACCTTCATCATACAAATAGCATGGAAAGCATCCTTCTTGTCTTTGAGAGTGATATCGTAGGGCATGTCCAACCGCGGTGGAGGATGACCGCCAAATGTCATGGAATTAATGTCATCTTGTTTGCTTAGACGTCTTAACTTCTTGTGATCGTCGTCTAAGGAGTCTTTGTGTTCGATTGGTATGGCTTTCACTTCAACCTGAATGAAGAGAAACTCCATCAAATCTTACAAGGGTCTTTATTGAGGAAGGTATGAATAACTGCCAACTAGGAGTAGTGGATGTCTCAGTTTCCATCATGTCTTTTCTGTGAGTTCAGAATCAGTAACCATGCCAGCGACAACAGGGTTCTCTTTGATAGCAATGCTAATGTCCACACTACAGGAAATCTCAGGAAGCCATAGAAACAGATATGGAAAAGGATGTTTACCTTCAAGTTAGGCACCATAACGACCTGTCCATATTGGTCCTTGGTAATCACAGTAATGTTGGCCGGCCAGCTACATCTGAGCTCTTCCTTACAGTACACGATCTCACACTGCTTGGGGTCCAAGTACGAATCTGGTTGGAGCCACCTAGAAACGAAAGTGTCATTCAAAATTTCTACCACAATTGTTCCACTTTCCTCTGGCTTTTCTCGGTCAGGCTCAGGTTTTTTGTACACAGGGACCTGCCTGTTCTTATGAGGGCTATTGGCTTCACTGCATACTACCGCAGTCATCATTGAAATCCGAGAAGATTCAAGTCAGGTCTACTGCAAGGAAGTTTTTGTCAGTTCCAGCCTACCTTGCCAACCGTCCCCCACTGGTACCAGGTGTACACGCCACGAAGTCCTTCAGGAATGCTCTCTCATTAGACTGCCAGCTGAATGGTAAACTGCCCTCTAAGGCCTGGCTGATATTCAAGGGATGGGACAGGGCAAAGCCTCGGCTCAGGAGGCAAGGATGGGCTTGGAACACCTGGAATAATGTAAAACGATACCCATTATGAGAAATCCTTGGTAAGAACGACTAAGCTAGAGAAGTTTAAGTTATCTGCCAGGTTGCGTTTTACACCTTCAAATAGCAATGCTTCAAATGAAGGCGATTCTTTCTACCCACCAGATCTGAGCTCTCTTCAATGAAGTCCATATCCTCATCAGCTTCGTCGGGGGAGACTGGAGGCAGGATGATGTCCTTTCTCATCAGAGATGATGCACACATACCACCAAGGTAGGTAATGGCCTTCTCGAGTTGGACGATACCCTGAAAAATTAAATTATGAAGGATTGTTCATCATCAATTGAACAATCAAAGAAGTTGCTGAAGGGATTTTCTGAGCGGAAGTCACTTGACGAAATCACTGACTATGTACATGTAGGATACTTACTTCATCTGGTTTAACAGGCCATTCATACCCAACGATGTAGCTCTTGAATCCATAGAAACAGGCCTTGTCATCCTTCACATAGTCTGAGGCCGTCTCGAGGGAAAAGCTCACTTCATTCCCTGAAAATACAAATGGGTGGCCGAATGAAGTCATGGTAAGGGGTCCCATTCATAGCTCAAGTTCTGATCTGAAAGATGGTCCCCCTGACAGAGTTGCAAGATGAGATTTCGAACACACATGACAAGTTCAGGAACTAATGTAATACCACGTAACAGTTTGGTATGTATAGGCTGAATATGCTGAGGAAAACATCAACTCACCAGGCAGTATAAGTGCCATCGTAGGCCAATTACTGAGTCCATGGTACTTTTTAAGAACTGGCACACTGTCGGCAAGGTCCTTGTGCTTCTCTGCACTGTCTTTTGTCCCCGGTAGACGGTATCGTTTGGAGGGGATGTAGATCTGTAGGGTGTCCTCTGCCTGGGCAGTACCACACTGAGGGTCGAACTCAAGGGACATCCACTTCACGCACTCTGGGAAGGTAACCTGCAATGCATGGAGTGAGAAAGGTCAGAAGGCAGTTAACTGTTGAAGATTTCAATGTAGCTTGAGTTACTTGATTGCGAACTGGAAAAAGTTACGAGTACATCTCTCTTGGACAGTGCCTCAACACTGGATACCTACCTTGTAATTTGCCACCATGGCTGGTTTATAAGGATGATCACTTTCCACTACACAATAATGTTGAGATGTCGTTGAGTTTTCAGACACTGCACCGGATTCGAGGCTGCGATGTTTAGGGGATGCTGGGAAGCCATGACTGTTCAAGGTTGCAGCGGGAGGCAAGATTTCCTGGACAAGGTTGAGTACCTGGACTGCACTCTGAAGTATCAAATTAAGGTAGATATAACTAGCTGAAAAGTTATTGTAATGTTTGTTTCACATCTGTAAGAAAGATGAAGCATTTATTAAGTCAACAATCCCAAAATTTGTTGGCAGTGGCAAAGCCCTTTTCCATGCAGACCCCAAGGAAAATACGTCAGGCATCCTTACCCTTGGATCCAGAGCAGCAACAGGTCCAATGTAAGAGAACACTAAAGGCAAGAGAGAGGAGAATATGTGCGCTTTCCCCAGCACCGAGATGAAGGAACCATCAGAGTATCCTTGTGCTCTGTGGAGCAAGTCTGCGGCCGTTCTGACCATGGTGCTCACGAGGCTGATGGCGTTCTTCCTTGCTTGATATTCCGCCAGGAGCCGACTGCTCTGGGCACGGTTTTCACCTTCCTGAGGGGCACTGAAAACAGATATCATAGAATGCAATGGACTCTGATGGCTCCTAACTCCACAGAACACACAAAGCATCATAATCCTGCTCAGTGCAAATTGAGGGCAATGGCAAGATGACGAGCTCCTTAGTGGGAAAGAATGTGGGATGAATGAGTATGAAAGACTTCCTCACCTGTAATACAGCACATGGGGAACTTGCCCACGAGTATGATTGGTCCCATTGCTACTTAACGAGCAAGCACTAAACGTGAACGTCGTCCCATCAGCACACTTGATCTTTGCCATTCCGCCATCACCATTGTACGTCCGTGACCCGTGATTCCGTAACCGTATGGCGTATTTCAATCCTTCCTTGATCGGGATCGGACGTTCGAATTTCAATTCCGCAATGTTGTTGACGCAGTCGTCAGCTCCGTACGACCCTTTCGCAAGTTCAATGCTGTTCCAGCGTTGAGTGTGCGAAGGGTCCACGCCATTTTCATTTTGCTGAAAGAAAGTAATTGATCATAAGACAAATGTTTCCATCTGAAAATTCACAGATGTAGACTGCCCAAATCAAGGCGAAACACAGATGAATAAGAATAAATCAACAGATAATTACATTAATCTGCGTGACTTCATCCAAGAGCTCCAACTCATAATCATAATGGGGCCCTCCACCATAGACCCCGACACCTGCGATCACAATTCCCGGGCGGTCCACTGAGAAGCAGACGGAATCAGGACTTCCATTCCCAGGGTTCCAGTATGCGCTCTGGCTCATGCGAGTGAAGCGGTTTGGGGTGGTGTATAATGGACGAGTGGTGGAGTGAGATGTATCGACCTGAAAAAGTAAGGATGGAAGTTTTAAATCTGAACAGCAAGGAATATAGCTGAACTACCTTGAATTCATGCCTGAAGGACCACAACTCACCCCTGAGGCAGTAGGCCTAGGGGTTTAGGTGACCTGAGGATTTCCTGAGCAACAAGACCAACAAGATTCGGTTCCACACAAAAAATATTGAGCTCAAATATTAGATAGGCCTACATCAAAACGAGAAACTTTTTGTGCAGGAAAACTGTTCAAAAATTTGCCAATTACCTCATGTCCTGCTGCAGATGACGTAAGCTCACTGATAACAGCAGCGAGGAGACTACACGTGTTAGACACCAGCCTGGCTGGATAGATCACATGTTCCTGTTTCATGGCCTGCCTGACTGGCAGCACGATGATTGACATCAACTTGTCTAGGACCTCTTTGAAGCTGAAATGTGTCGATCCGATTCCTTCCACCTCAGTCCGATGAGTCATGTGCGAGACTAGCAGCGGGAAACATGACAAGTCACCACTCTGCGGTGAGTCTGCTTCGTTGTCATCGACTTTGTATTGCTGTTTGAGGAGGAGCTCGGTTTCATGTTCGCAGTTTATTGGCAAGACACTCGTGAGTTTGACAGTGGGGTGGCAGAGGGCCTCCATCACTGCTGCCAGGAGACGGCCGAATCCTTCAACGTCATGGTAGCTCTGAAATTTAATGCGTGTGATGAGCCAAGGGGTGGAAAGGTAAGACAAACTGCTCTAAGAAAGGGTCTGATTGATGGTAGGACCACAAAATGGAATTTTGTCAACGGTATCAGACAAGGAGTCCTTGGAGGTGCAATCAACTGTGACTAATTGGGGGAACAGGATTCTTTCCTGTTGCGATCTGCTTCGTCAACAACAGAAGGACTTTACTGATGTTTAGATGAAGTTCCAGGACTCAAATCAACAGGTAGGTGTTGGAATCTAGATGAGGTCGTGGTTGTTTTAACAGTAGGTAGGTTAATACGATGAGTGACATTTACAACATGAAACATTACACTACAGACCACAATCAACACAAAAGGTTAAATTCGTGGTATTGGTAGATCAAAATGTGCGTGGAAACTTTCATTTTCTCATTTTAGTAAATCACAGACTTGAAAATTAATCCACAACATAAAAAATGTTCATGTTTTAGTCCATCAAAAGTCGATCAACAAAAAAATATAAGCAGACGTTAATACAGGATTGAAGAACTGAATTGAATTGACAATGAACATGATACTGAAAATTTCCATGGGAACTGAAAAACGGTGAGACCAATATCTCTTCAGTGATACCTGGGGAAATGGTTCCTTAGAGATTTTCAACTGCAAAAGCAGATGTTTCATAGTTACGGTCAAATCAGTGACCAACATGTCAACAGACACATCTTTCAGGCCAGCTCTACCACTGTACTGACGAACAGTGTGAGGATTAACTGGGGCCAACGTACACCACTCCTAGAATGCACTACCACAATACATGTAGACTTATCTAGATACTCTACAGCGGGGCTAGTCTGCGTGCACCAACCAGAAAAGTTCAGTCTTCAGAAGGTCAGTTCATCAAACAAAGGGAAGGATTCACTGGAAGGTTATAGCGACTGCATTGAGAACATCCCACAGGAAAACGAACATATCTTTACTCACCGGGTCCATGAAGTTCAGAAGATCACACAGACAAATCCACTTGAGCGTCCCTGTTGGATAAAACGCGTGAAAACATGCGACAAATGTCCGATGACACTCTTCGAGGATTTGATCAGATAGGAGTAGATATCGTGGCTGTGGAGCACCGTGATTGGTCGACTTTCTGATCATCATCTTTGGGCGATTTTCTGACAAGATTCTCCGCAATAACATCCTGGTTTCGCCGACTGCTTCGGCCAGTTTTCCTGTCTCCTGTGGAATCTTCTTGGATGCTGGAAATATAGGAATTTGAGAACATCATAAAATCAGTTTTTGAAGAATCAGTCTGACTGGGGATCGTACCCAAATGGGGAGTGGACTGCACGTCAGTTGTTATTCAAATCAGGGTTCAAGTAAGCCTACTTCAGCAAATTCAGCAACATGCCACAGCTGAAGTCTCTTCTAGATCTTACCTCCAATTGGATAAACTTCACAGATGAAGGTGCTGATAAGTCGAAGTGTTGCCATGGTGATGTACACAAGCCTCTCAAGGTCAAGGAGAGCGGCAGTCATGTTGGTTCCTTGGAGCTGGTCGATTTCCATCAGAACAGCGTTGAAAGTGTTCCAACTCCAGTGGAGAAGTTTGAGTAATGACTCAAAACAGTCCTGGAAAGTAAAACAGTATATGTACTCACTTATTAAGGACTGCACACACAAACAACTTTATTACAAAATGAACACAGATAAAGGCATCTTCAATGCGAGACCAAGATCAAACTTACTGGTGAGACCGTCTTGGAGAAATCCTTGCTGAGTATATGCACAAATTCCTGTGGGTAAAACTTCCTACTGTTGAGTCCACTCTCGTGTGTTGGGAGCCTGTACAGAATCTGAGGAATCTGCCCAGCGTTCACGTCAGTGCCATTGTTGGACTTTTTAGAACTCTTGAACTTGAACACAACACTAGGAAGAAATCAGATGATACATGTATGTAGTACAGGCGAAACAGTGCAGACATAATCATTGGACAGATGAGGTTGAGTTCATCTGGTGGTAGGACCCTCACTTGTTAACATGATTCATTCAGACGAGCCAGACTCGAGCATTATCGCCCCTCCCCAAGTTTTGTGGCCTTATCTGCACAGTGATTCCTTCTAGAGCGGTATTGAAGCCGCTTGAAGATCAGGGAGATTATGATAATGGAAATAATGAAGAGGTACATTGAATGTCAGCCACTGCTTTCTTGTAACTTGTACAGATATACTTATCAGCAATGCACTGTTATATCACACTATATTTCTCATCGTCACACCCCAGTATTTTTCTGAATTCTTTCTATGTGAAATAGAGGGGGTTTTGTCAGTGAAAGAAACGTATCATGCTGTTATCATGTTAATGAATATTGCACTCTGGTGCTTTAATCTAGAAAGTATGGTGTAGAATGATAAAGAGTTATGGAAGTGGGCAATGTAGTGGGAAAGAGGGACTTCATGCTTGGCAATGGCTATGTGTTTGACTTTGTTCAGTGGATATTGTTAATAAGCAAATGGCATTGGGAGAACCAACAAAACGGACTACATGTACTGTTGTCTGTAAAATCAATGAATCTTAATGTACGGTGCCAACAAAAAAAGAATTGGCATTCCAGGTTGACAGACAAAGGAAAAAGCTGATGGACTGAAATGGGGGTTTATAATTTTTTGAAAAGCAGGGGTGAAGAAATGAAACTAAGGAATTCTCTCTTCAAATTCGGTATGTAGTTGCTGACTTTGTACCAGTTTTAAAATATCATGCCATGAGTGAGGGGTAGGTCTCTACTGAATATCATCAAATGGACAATATGGTAAAATATAATGGAAAAAACAGGAAATATTGCCATTTTGAAAAGTGCTGCTATTCCCCAGGAAGGATGGACAATTTCACAACAGTTTCTACAACAATGAGGTTAATTTCAAATTACCGAATTCTTGAGGGGCAGTCAGCCAAAAAGGTCATTGCAAATACTGAGCCTTGACCCATGTGTAAGCCCACAGCTTCTGGTGCAATTTGATCATGGACTAGGCCTACATGTACTGAAACCTCTTCAACCCGCTCAAGAATTCAGATATGTTTAACATTCATGTGCAAAATCAAACCAAGCAAACACATCTAATTAATGCAACCGCAATATACGATGTGGACTTACTGGTCCTCGTTAGTGAGAGTCGTCTGCCCACACGACCCACAGTCACTGTTTGGGCCGGAAATATTAACATATGTGACGTACCAGCAATGAGCGCTCAGCGGTATGGGCTCCTCGAAAAGTATACAGAATACCTCTCTGCAGAGAAAATGTAGATATTATCGTAGCAAATATGATATAGGTACTCACGGGTCATCAGTCACAATGCTGTACTGCCCGCTAGAGCCACAGTCGCTACTTGGTCCGGAGACTCGGGCCCAGGCGCAGTACCAGAAGTTGGCCTGGAGTGGGATCGGTTCGTCGAATAGAATAGGATATTTTTCCCTGAAATTTACCAGAAGTTTTTGGATTAAGAGCATGCAGTTAGTGGTGCATTACCATGTTCCGTTCATATTGAATAAATTAACACGAGGAGTAAAGAAGAGTTAACTGTATGTAGTACCATTAGGCCTACTGTAACTTCACAATGGGCTGAGTAATGACGGAGTACAACACTTTCTTGGTTTGACCTACCTAGCACCACATTCAAAAGGTATCTCCTCAGTCTCCGCCAGGAGATCACCAAAGCTTTCGTTCTCTCCTCCGTCTGGCCCAAGGTCAAACAACTGGAAGAAAGTAGTGAGAAATTTAACCAACTTTCCTTTGAGAGCCATTCTAAATCTCATAAGATTGACACTCAATATTTTGAAGGTAACTGCATATCAAATTCAGACGGATGAGCAATAGCCAACAGAAACCTACCTTTATCTTGCCAAAGTATAGTCCTCGACCACCAAACAGACCAAAGCCACCAAGTAGGATGTCCGTGTCAGCAGAAAATCGGATCGCTTCAACGGAGTGGTCCGAGTAACCCCAGCCTCCACCATGACCTAGAATAATCAAAGAAATCTGTCAGTATCATCAGAATGCCAAACACAGGTCGAAAATGTAAAGTAACATGCACACGCTGTTTTTCCACTACACACGGAAATTTCAGCACTTACTTTTGAACCTGTTTACTGTGCTGAAGTCTTCCTTGGTGTAAGCTTTGCTAGTCATTGACTTCTCCCTGTCTTC
>NMRB01003591.1:36396-58252 GCA_002633025.1 Notospermus geniculatus | reverse complement strand
CACTCTATCCACTGGACAGATTTCAAAAATTGCTTCATCTTCAACTAGTGTGAAAAGGAAACTTATTGACATTGAATCAGGGAGTTCTTCATCGGAATCTGAACAGAATCGCAGTAAAATGACAAAATTAGAAGGCAGTAATAAACAGGCTTTGAGTCCTGTTGTTGACAACGCCATGAGAACTGGTAACGAGTGTAGGACTCCAGTCCGCAGAGCTAAACTTGACTTCAATGATATTTCATTCTCCTCACCAACGAGTAACCTGCCGAATTATGTCCTTGACCCCCAGCCAAGGGCACCTTGTGCATCTCCCGTTGCTAATGAGAAAGAGAACAGTGCCAGCCCTGGAGAATGGCAGAGGACATTTACTCAAAAAGCAAAGAGTAAACCCACACACAAGCGGAGTGGCACGCCAAAGGCAAGCAGACGCAGAAAGAGTACATCTGGTGTGGCTGCGAAGACCACCAGTAGGCCAGAGTCACCAATGACTTGCAAGGTAATAGTTATTTAATTTTCTGTTGTTGTCAAAGTTTATGTTTTGTGGCCGTCAGTAAGATTAACCCTTGATATGCCTGGCTGAGTAGTTCTTTTTCCATATGGTCAGTCCTCTACTTTGAACTTCTAAAGTTTGTTTTTGGCCTTTCATTCAATCCTCATTATTCATTTCAGAGCCCAGCTCCTAGCAACAGTATCCTGAATTATTTCACTCCGAAGGACAAGAAGTAATCATGATATGGATGGACAGCCTGCGTAATGTGACAAGACAAGAGCATCAAGGAACTAGTCTGAAATTGACAGTTAAGGAGGGTTCACAAATGAGGAACCCGCCCTGCGGTTTATCCCGACAGGTCGGCGCTGCGAGCGATTGTACCGAAACGACGTCATTGACATCATTTTAGGTGTTGACGTTGCGTCATGAAAAAATTTCCTGTACATTTTTCTACAGGAAGAATGACACAAATGACGTTGTCCTTATCGCTATCGGATCTCTTAATTTAAAAAAAAAAGGAATGAGTTTAAAAGAAAATTTCATCTGCTACACGATGATGTTAGTTTTACTGCCATGCGACCAACACAAATGGTTTATTTTCACGCCAGAAATAAATGGAAATAACGTTAGAAAAAAGAGATTTCGGTCACATCGCTCGCAGCGCCACGTTGTGACGTTAGTGTGCGGGTTCCCCATTGCCTGCACAGAGACATGTATCACTCACTGAGGACTGTTGAAAAAGCTTTTTACATTTCACATTTATATTTACAGCTACTAAGGCTGTAAGGGAATACATTTTAGGTGAGAAAATTTCTTTTTGAGGGGGTATTTTCATAAAGGGATAAAGTTTCAAGGGTCCTATCATGATATGATTGGGTGGCTTTTAACAACTCCAGGCCTGTTCTGGATTCACCTTCCTGTAGGCGACAGGATGAGTGGTGTTGGTTACCGTAGCCATTTTACTTGTACTTTGTTAAATGATAAGTGATTTGATGCACAACTTTCTCACAAAATAAACAATTATATTTTGAACAGCTTGTTACTTCGATTTGTGTTGTTGCTTTCACCTCTTGGACTTGTAACTGGAGTTTGTAGATTCCTGCATCGTGGATTGATGCAGACGAAAGGGATGGTCCAATATACTTCATAGTCACACCAGGGAGCGGTCTCCTCTCTCATTTTGATGCATTCACAAGGATAGCTCTTTGCCATGTTCTTGCAAGTCAGTTTCGCCCCAAGAAGGGTATATTGGAAAGACCATACACTACATGTATGCAAGTGATGCACAACATAGTCTTCTATGATGTTTGAATAGGACCAACACTTGCCAGGGGTGCAGAACCATACTCATCAAAACTCAGGCAGTTCTCAGCAAGGTAGGCAAATTTTCAGGGCAATTTCTTTTGTTCAACGGGAAGACTAACCGCTATTGCCAGTGATTCACAGCATGGCCTCAAGGCTTGTTGAACCAGAGGACACACCTATATCACTACTGACAGTTTCCAATGGCTGATGACATGGTCTTGGAGGCCTGCAGAACTTTTTTCGAGGCCATTCTGCTCTTCAGTTATGGAGAACTATTTAAAATGAAATAACAACCGATTCATATGACAGTATAATCTACACCTTGTATTTCTACCTCATTCACACAGTAGCACATTCGCATGAAAACAACACCAAAATCTTATGGAATTTGTTCTATTTTACATCACAGGTTACTCAAAGACTGATAATTTTATTTAGTGGCAAAATTTAGCATTGCATCAATTCCAGTGGTCATTCCAATAAAAGGACTGTACAACGATTTTACAGAAGAGGATGGCAATAATTGTCCAGTTTAGAAAAAAGAATCAGCTGGTAGGTGGAGACATGAGATCAAATTCAGAATAATCCGTTAAAACTTTAATAATTATTCAGAGCTACAATGGTTAAATGCTCATCACTGGTATACAGCTCATATTAACGAGGAATATACCAAGCAACCTGTTCGACCCAAAACAAAATAGACCCCAAACAGAGGAAAGGAAAATCTTCAAATATCACACAAGTAGTTGTTACTCAATAATGGATGATAACTACACAACTATCAAGACATAAAAATAAAATACCGGTAGATCAAACTTGCTCCCAGTTAGTGAGGTTTATCAGAAAGTACATTGTACATCACAATTACCACATCCTCTTACATAACATCTATTGCAAACCTGACATCTCATTGGACAAATTACCAGACCTATTTTAACCCAATTCACATAACAAATCAATTTCATTCTATCTCATTAACAATCAGAACATTGATACCTGTTCCTTGTTTAGGGTTCAACTATTTCTAGAGATGGACATACCATAAGGCAGGTATGATGCATTCTCGGCTACAGAGGACAGTTGAATGTACATGTACACCAACAGCCAGTCCACCAAGGTAAAATGAGCAATACCAATATCATGTAAGAGTAATAAAAATATCTTGAATATTCAAAATAGAGGAAACTGGGCAGTCTTAGTGGTGATGAACCAGGAAAGTCACTTTGTTTAGTGATAAACTCTAAGCTTATACAGCTTCAACTGCCGTGCATTTGAATCTATTACAAGAAACTTGGTAACACAGATGGCATTATAAACAACAGTTTCTGAGGATCTCCATTCCATAACATCCACGTACCATACCAATATTGTTGCAATTGATACGGGTCTTAATGGAAAGCTAGAATCTAAAGAAACCAACTCACTGATTTATTATCCAAATTCACCACGCATTAAAAAAGAAGTGGAATATTTCTTATCACAGGACAAAATGTCCAGAACATTTCACCAACACCTCTGGTAATAGATACAGATCTACAGGAAAAAGTGCTGTGACTTAAGTTCAACAGTGAAAGGTAACCTAGGATGTGTCTTTACAGGTTGCTTGTAGCACGTCACAGTGCTGCTTCTCTCTCTTCCAAGAGCTCTTTAGCAGTTATATCCATCTTTTCCCGGGAGAAATCATCAATCGGGAGCCCTTCTACTATCTTCCATTCATGGTCAGGTGTACATGTGACAGGGAAGCTGTAGATGATGCCCTCTGGAACACCATATGCATTCCCATCAGAGATGACGCCCATGGACACCCATTCACCCTGCAAACAGATTACAAATATTTTCAAGGGGGCTGATTACATTAGCAGCAGGATCTGCACAAAAGAGATCATTGATCATTCAAACTTCATCAATACATGTACAACTTGAAATGCACTTTGACTGAGTCAGTTTTCATGCAGTTAAGCTTGACAACGATGACGGTTCCATCCACAGGGAGCTTTTCTTCAAGAACAGCAGGTATATAACCGAGCAGACAGTACTCTCTACTTTCTCACCTGGTTGGTCCCACACCACCAATCTCTCATGTGGTCACAGATGGCCTTGGCGGCCGACATAGCGCTTGACAATTTGCGAGCTTTAATGATGGCTCCACCACGTGTCTGGACAGTCTGAATCAGAAACATACTCATGTCTGAGTTCTAGATAGATTACAACAGCCAAAGTTGTTATTAGCAAAGCAAAACCAGTCGCAGGTCATTCAGAAGGTGAGCTGCAACAAACTAAGATGACACCAGAAGAGAATGGAAGAAATAGATTATTTCAGAATTTCATTACAGGCAGAAAATATTGAAAGTGACAAACATTTAGTCTCAACCTGCCAAGCTAAGAGCAACATGCGACTGGTTTTGCTGTGGAGGGTCACATTTGTAGCCACTTACCTTGATGAAGTCTCCCTTCAGCCATGCATCATCCTTAACTTCATCCTTAATCGACACAGCAGTCCCATCTTTCTTTTTGACCACACCATGGCTAACATCTGGGTACTGGGTGGAGGAATGGTTACCCCATATAATGGCTTTCTGGACAGCATCACAGGCAACACCAAGACGTGCAGCAACCTGAAGAAAGGATAGATTAAAAACCCAGTGACAGCTGTACTCAAGCACAGTAAAACTTCCCCTACTAGACACCTCTGCTAGAAGGATATCTTTCTATTAAAGGCATCAAAGTTCAATCCCAAATTGGTCATTTCTAAACCCCTGAAATCAGGACACCCATCAACTACAGGTAGCATTTGTCTTTAAGGCAGAGGTACCATGGCACTCTGTGACCAAAAGCCAATCCAAATGCTAGAGTCTTATCCTGGCACTCTGTGACCAAAAGCCAATCCAAATGCTAGAGTCTTACCCTGGCACTCTGTGACCAAAAGTCAATCCAAATGCTTGAGTCTTACCCTGACACAAATGCATACAAATCATGTTCAGAAGTGCAGAATGCCATTTCTTCAGCTATTATAAAACAAGCAGAACTAATGTGTACAGATAGTACTACAAACCTGTGCTTGAGCGCGGTTTTGATCCAGCCTTGTCAATGCAGTGAAGTTTCTTTTCGGTATTGACGGAGCATTGACTTGTGTGATGAGTGCATTAGTATTAGCTGGGTTTCCAACGACAAGGACCTGAAAAGAAAGCAATGTGAAAGTGGTTCTCCGAGGTTGAATCTGGGTGAGACGGAAATAACTAAACCTATCTCAGCAAAGCATCTTAACATCACTTTGATGATAAACAACAGCAAAGGCAGCTGACACCAAAGCCTGAAGTTTCAAAGTAAAATCCTCCCAAAGGAAAAGTACTGTAGCATACTGTCATCAAGGGCTTCAGTAAGTTAAGTAGGCCTAGGAAAAGAATCACCCCATCCCAATATAGAGCTTTTGCAAATGACGTCATCATGGAAAAATCCGCCATCTTGATGGTCAAATTGATATCAAACGATGTCGGCGACCCACGTGGTGCAGTTTGTCGTCAGCGCAAGTGGAATGTGTGCGTCTTCAACCATTACGCGACCTACACGACGTGTGCCGCACTTTGTCGTGGACGTCAGCATGGTGGACCACCAGTCAAAAGTGACATCATAATGAGCCGCTCCACTAGCTCTATACCCGGGCATACCTTGATAGTTTTTTTTGCATAGGTAGCTATGGCCTTGCCTTGTACTTCAAAGATTTTGGCGTTGGCCTTGAGCAGGTCCTTTCTCTCCATACCCTCCTTCCTGGGCATGGCACCAACCATGAAAGCAACATCAGCATCTTTAAAAGCCAGGTTAGGGTCAGCATAGCTTTCCACACCTGGAACAAAAATCCAGGTCTACATGTATACAAATGTAGACAGAATTGCGGCGTTGTCATATTATTTAGAGACATCCTTTATATCATGTCATATTGCACCCCTTAACCTTGATTAGGCTGCTGTAGGCCCCACCTACCGGTACTCACGCAATGTAATTGGCTAATTTTGGCGCGCCTAGGCGTGTGCCTATATATGAACAACCATTACATGACAGTGTACATGTGTATAAAATAATAAAACCATCCATCGCTCAAAAACTAGTTTCAGAGACAAATAGCAACTATAATGGGTCTATTACACATCTGATCGTTCGGATGACCCAGAAATATTCTAGATGAAAAGCTGACCGTGGCATTTTCTGAACTGAAGGCAAAATATTTTCTTACCTGTCACAAGGGGAAGGGCACAGTCCTGAAGTTCCATCACGACACCTTCAACCACAGTCATCATGGGGGTAATGTCCACCAGGACAAGCACCATGGGCTGTAAAATGATACCAATACAAAGAAGTGGTTGGTTAATCACAGAGTTGCATAATGATAAGGACTGCAGACAATATCAATGATTCTACCGGCTTGGCAATGTCATTAAACTAGAATAAAGAATTGTTTTCATAAAAGACAACCTGAACCCCTGAAGACACTCAGGCCTTTTTACACGTTGCAGGTGCGTCCTGGATCAAGGAGGGTTCGTTTATTTTTCGCTGTGTAAAAGCAAAACAACTGACCTCCACTTTCCTCGGGGCAGTTCAGTTCGCCGCGCAAGTCTCGGGAAGGTGGAGGTAGGTGCAGACTGGTTATTATTTTTACTTACGATAACTGTAAATGTTGATAGACGCCATCTAGTGGCACGCATTTGAATGAACTGACCTCAAACTAGATCGAGTTGGATTACCGGACCTGCACCATGAAAAAACGATCAATCCATCCTGAACTGAACCCGCCTAAAGGAGGGTGGAGGTAGGTTTCCTTGAACCCGCACCGTGTACTGTAAAAAGGCCTACTGAAAACTGAAAGAGTTGCTGTTCTCAGTGTAGGCTAACTCCAATGGATACCTGGTTTGGTCCAAATACATCTCCTTTTGCAATGTTGTAGAGCAATGAATATGCAATCTGACCAGCAGCTCCAGTGACAACAACACGAAGTGGTTCAGCCTGAAAAGAAAGAAGTTTTCATCAGCCATGTCATATTCATTATGGTTAGTCAGTAGGCTTAGTGTCCATCTTATTTCAGGGACCCGTGAAGACAACTGACACCCTGTACAACTTAGAATTCAATTTAAAGGTCCCAATTTAATTAGCCTAGCTAAGCTTCTCACTGTCATCACACACGCTAAACTTTAGACCCCCCCCCCCAAGAAAAAATGAACCATGGACTTTATGGTTGAACCATGAACTGCAGCTAAATAACAGTGAAGGAAGCTCAACTTCACTGTTATTTAGTCCGCAGTTCGTGGTTCAACCATAAAGTTCATAGTTCATTTTTTCCTGGGCCTGATCGGAAGCGATGTTACTCCATGGCACACATGGAACACTCTTTTTGTTCGATACGGCATTGTTATTCTGTCAATCACCAATCGGGATCATCCGGGATCCTAAATTTGTTCCATCACACATTTCACGGTCAAATGTTGCTCAACAACCTGGGATTTCATGGATTTGATTCAATCAATTCATCAATCAATCAATACCTCCCCTCTCCCTCCACACACACACGAGGGCCAACACTACACCTTGAAGCCTATAGGCCTACAACATGTTATGTCATGTCATGATGTAGCCTACTTGCCTAGCCTTCATAGCCTAAGGGCAAGCAAAAAAAATCTTTAGTTTATCGTCCTCCGCCCGCGCCAATTTTCGGCGCCGTGCCAAATTTATTTTTATTTTTTATCAGTCTGAATTTCACGCCGCGCCGCGTATCACAGCGCCGCCAAGTGGTAGATNTTCGAGGTTTAGGATCAAGCAGAAATGACATGAATGACATATCCTTATTCTAAACTGAATATTTTGGAAGTATTCGTGAAAAACTTTGGGGTTTTTAGGCCGCCGTATTGACGCCGGAAGTGAAACCATAGTAACCAACACTTTCCTATTCGAGACTCGAGAACACGTTCCTTGTTCTTGGCCTGTTCGGGTGCAGTTGAGAACAGGGAGTCGAATACACCCTAAAAATTTTTTTTGCTTGCCCTAATGATACACAGCCTGATGCATGGCATGCATATCAGTGATAGACTGGCAACACATTCTGTAGCTACAACAAATTTCTCTTTGACTTGACAATGAATTCTTTTGGCATAAATCAGGAATATGATGTTATATTAACTGGAAATCAACTATACCATTTTGACAATTTTATTCGTATCAACAAATGAGAAACCCGACGATAGACGGAGGAAATGAAATTGCCGGTTGGTCGCGTTGGTCTCGGTCAGCCGAAGGTCGGGCGGTTTACTCAGCAGGTGCCCGATCCATCCGATAAAATAGTTCCTTATAATCAGGAAGGAAAAAGAATAATGGCAGGTTCAATCATTCAGATTAGTACAATACTTATTATGTTTTGATCAAAATTATTTTTCATAGTGGCAAAAGACGTCTAAATTCATTCATATCTTTGGAAACTAACAAGATAATTGCTACGCGTTTATCGCCATCTATCGTTAGGCAGTGGAACCAGACAAAATTTGGTATATGGTGGTAAGTGGTAAAATGGATACAGATAGAGTCCAACATTGCCGAATGGGAACTCCTAACCCTAACCCCCTAATCCTAACCCTAACCCTAACCCTAATCCTAACTAACCCTTACCCTAACCCCAACCCTAACCCTAACCCCAACCCTAATCCTAACCCTAATCCTAACTTTTGGACTCTATCTGTATCCATTCTACCATTCTCCGTATATTTTGGTACATTTGTCACGTAGTAGATGGCGACACTAACTAATTGCAATTAGTGTATTCTTACATCAATTTGTGAAAACGAATGAAAGTAATATGACAATTTTCAGTCAGAGTTCTTCAGTGTTTCTCTTATTGATAATAATGAAACGTACATTTATAACAAAATAACCTGTTATCATCTAAAATCGACTGATTTAACCAGCGCACTAACTTCGAAGCACATGAATCCATTGTTACTATACCAGGTGATTCGTCCTGTACAATTCAATCTGAACGTCAGAGAACGATTCGTGCCAACATCGTAACTCTGACGTATATCGGACAGCGCCATATTGCTCCATGAACTACTTTGATGAAGATCGGTTCGACAAGACTGTTCAAACTATCTATTTGAATGATCTAAGTCACCAATTAGGCATTGTGAATGTTGCTACATATAGAAAAATGAGTTGAAGCATGTTACCTTACCTGATGAAGGGTTAGTCACGCTATAACAGCACGTTGAACTTCTCAAGTGGTGAAGCTATGGCGGCCATTGTTGTTTCGTGATCGAGGTGGGGAGGGAGAAACAGTCACCTAATGCATACGAATTTTTCAATAAAAATCGTTGCAAAATGCACAGTTTAACCACTCAAACGTTTTTTATATAAATATTTATTGCGAAATAACTCATTTTGTGCAAATACAACATCAGTTAAATAAAAAATTATAGGGGAACTATTTCTAGTCTGCGCAATGCTACAACCGCATCACTTCTGACCTGATCACCGACCATATGGTGGTCGAACTTAATCCGCTATATACGGACGAGGTGCTTATAATGGCTGCCCGAAGGTTGCCGAAAGCTTCCGAGTCGAAGACGATTGTGTACAATTGTGCGATTTGCATGGATTTTGGTGCACAAGCGAAATGGGTTTATCTCACCTCTCTCTGCGGTGACTCATTTCCCGTCCAATGTCACCGCAGTGGGCAAATTCCCCAACCTGTAACTTTTGGATACTGTCTCGTGAATTACTTCAGTGTTAGTTTCGTTATTTTGGTGTTTCACAGACTTGTCAAAAACAACACATGAGCTTCATTCATGGAAACACAAACAGGTTGTTGTTGGGTGTACAAATTGTATGATGGCATGCACTCCATGACTGCAGGTACTGCTTGCTGCTGGTGAGCGTCCATCTATTGAGTGTATGGGCAAAAGGGCATCAAGATTACTTTTCAGGATTTAGTGTGACAGTGGAAATATAGTGTCATTTGTGAGGGTTTCATTTTTGTGATGTGATCATGCACGAAATCAACAGTCTGATGCGTTGGATTACATAATCATCGTGACGTTGTGATTGTGATAGGCCTTTATTTTAGCTGTTTATAATAGGGATCTATTTTCTGGAATAAGTATCACTTTAGCCTATCTGCAGTATTAAAAATCAACGTTGTGGTGGATTACCGAATTACCTGCTGCTTTTTTTTCATCGCTGTGTGCTGCAGTGAAGCCAGTTCTAGTTGCAGTTGGAGACTAGAAATAGGGGGTTAAGAGGCCCAGACAGACAGAGTTCATCATGGCAGGGCCAAACTTTATGGAGACACCCCTTGTTCTTTGGGTAAGGGTCAAATTTGACATTTCAGGTGCAACGAAATTGGTGTTCAATTCCCTTTAACTTTTCAAAAAACATTGATTTTTGTTATCCTTGTAAATGGGGAAAGTGTTTGCTTCATGTTCCCAGCCACATCCAAGAGGATGCGAACTTCAAACGAATGGACTACACCCTACTGTTGTTGTTGTTGGAGTTTCAAAACATCTGTTGTTTCACAGATATCGACATTTTGCAATCTATACAGAAAAGAACTACATGTACATTGTTGACATTCATGTCTGTAGTTTATTGTGTTGTTATTTTGCGAATATACGTTTATGTTCATTACAGGTCCAAACATTTGCTGACCCTGACAGAAGGATTGATTATGATACCCTTGTTGATGGGACATTCCTTAATGATGTCATGCATCAAATGTAAGTATCATAGGGGAGGAATCTCAGTGGTCGCATTTTCATCTCAGTCTTGGAAACATGAAAGATTCCATACAATTTCAGTTTCATGTTGGCCTACACACAAGCCAGGAAACATGTTCTCTCACCTCTTAATGTATAGTGAATGATTGAATGTATCCTTGGTAACAGTGTACAGCAAACATGTCATGTGCTCCATCCTCATCTTTTGAACAGCTGTGTAATTCATCCATGACATAGTGGTTGAGGACTTTCCAGTGTAAACCATACTATCAATCATATCATACATTAGGAACGACTTGTATGGCACAACACACTTGGTAGATTGTGTTAGGGTTGTATTACATCCAAAGCTTCTGGTAAAACCTCTTGCATTCCTTTCATCAATGTGAAGATAAATACCAAATGGCCAGACGTTTCAGAATCACATCTGGATTAATACAATACAATGAATATATAGATCTAGTATTGGTATACAGTTGTTAATTCCCAATAGTCTGCATTCATTGAATTTTATGTATTTTAGTTCTTCATAAATAATGATGTATTCCATGACCAACACTTTACTCAAATCAACCATCCTTAATACTGTAATAATGATATGCCTGAAAGGGTTTTGGGGATAACATCAGAATGTGTTTCACTAGGCGCTAAGTCTCATCCAAAGCTTACAAAGTAGACCATAGTGCATGGACGAAAAACACGTCATGGCTATCAGTTTAGAATAGAAATTGATGTACCGGTATGAACATTATCTTGAAGATTACATTTCTCAAAGCCCTCTGTTCACTGTAAAGTCATTCGTATTTGCATATTTTCTTTGCTATTTTCCATCAAAGTTGAATCTTGTATTGCACATGTTGAGCATTGTGACATTAAATGACAGTGATGATCTACATGTAAACACCTGTGGAAATGCCAAGTAAATCACAAAAGGGTCAAAATTCAACCCCTCACATAATCTGAGCTGCATTGTACATTGGATTGTCATTTCCATTTCAGTGATCCAAGATCAGGGCGTGAACACATCAATGCTAATGTGGAAGATTTCAAGGAACGACTGCATAACTGGGATGTACTCTTGAAAAATATCAGGATTTATTATGAGGTATGATATCAGAAACCCCACCTGTACTGCTACATCGTACACGATAGTCAGAGGGCGTAGCATAGCGGTGGGTAGTGGTGTCACCACCCTTGGCAGTCAAGATGTCTAGTCTGAGAAGAGACAAATGTTGGAAGTAGATATGAAGATCTGTCATGAGATGGGGTTTATTTCTAAAAATGTGAATTCCATGAGGTGGGAATTGTTGGATTTACAGTATGATGTTTTGAGTCAACAGTTTTTGGTTTTACATATGACGGAGTAATTTGAGATAAAGAGTACAATTAATGATCAGTGACATTGCTGGTTAAACTTAAAAGCAAATCAAACCAAATCAAATGATTCTTTACAAAGACTGGTACAATAAGCACGAGACAAGTGGTTTGAATCGATTACAAATCAATGTCTAACTCACTAGTATTGATTTACAAAGTCCTATGACGTCTGTTGCTCGAGCCAGCTGTCACATCCCCATACCAAATGATGTGTTTGTCAGGTGCTAATTCAGCAGGTGTGCGAAATATGTGAAATGTACTTGCAATCGTATAAGTATGGTAATTCGTTTATCAAACATGGGTTGTTCATGTTAGATATGCCAACTTGTAATATTGGCGACAAAGAAACACATCTAATGGCTGATATTCATAAAAGATAGCAAATGCTTTTACTTCAAGTTTTGCAGTACATTTACATTGGACCTCGCTGTGCAAATCCTAAGTAAAAGCATTTGCTAGCTTTTATGAATGCCAGCCATTGTCTGCTTCTTAACTGCTCGAAGAGATCAAGTGCTGACTGGTTGCATTCAACAGCTCTATTGGCTGCAGGACTAGAAAGCCATTACCAAAGTGCTGCACTTGGCCCTTGCCTGAGTGGATGATCCGGGCAAGACTAGGAATACAACATCTAGTCAAAGTTGGGGAAAAGTTGACTGACAGATCTATTGAGATTCAATCATTCATCATACATTTTGTACTGTCTACAGATGGGCATGAGAAATCTGCAATCACTGACAATTCGCAATTCAAGTCTTGAGGCAATTTACTCTTCAGACTATTCATAGAGGCCTATGTGTATGCTTCTCGGCCTACTCCGCAGGATTAAATCAAGTTCTTGTAAAGCCTATTCAGAGCAAACTATGATTAACTGGCTTGTATCTGCCTTAACTTGCTTGGCATATTTCGCGGGTGTGTGAGTTGGCCCTGTTAAACCCACACACAATACCCACGGCAGATTGTATGAGAAATTATTCAGCATTAGGCCTGTGGTTTGTTTGGCTTTTCTTTTATATTATGAATATTATTCTGGTATTTGTGTGATTGTATTCTGAGGTCACAATGAATGGACTTCCTATGACTCATTATTTCACTTTTTATCCAAATAAAATGACAGGTGACGTCTCAAGTTCCGTGTTCAGTAGTGGAGCTAAGCCTATAACTCGTAATACAATCTCATTTTTAAAATCTATTCTTATTTAGGTAAAAAACTTGTACATGTAGATATCAAAGCCAATTATAAACTACCAAGCTTTTGACCTAATCCAATTAATGAACAAACTACAGTGGTCTTCACCTGTCCTTCACTATTCCTTAATAAAATCTTCTTCCAATTTCGCTGCTTATATTTATAGGGGCAAAAAATTCACAAGGCCTGGTTTAAAAATGTCTCACTTGAATTGAAAGGTGTTTTCTAAAGGACAATTCAATCAGAAGTAATTTGGCCACAATCGACTTTCAAGATCAAAAGCGTTGCTTCAATTCGGAATATATTTATGGTATTTCTTCCCTATAATTTATAAAGTGCAAGTATACATGTACTCTATAATTTGTTAATACTTGGCACTTGGTCTGCTGTCCTGTCATCATAGTCAATGGGTGTTGTGGCTGTCCAGCCCACATTCACTATTCTCGGTGTGTAACGTACCCAGTCCTCGAATGTTTCAAGCACCTACTGGGCTTTTGAAATGAATTCAGCCCAAAATATTAAACTTAATTCTAGCAACCCACTAGCATTTTGCCCTGAATGCTGGAAATGTGGGTATAAATCTTGGGTCTACAGTTTGTCAGGTAGTTAAAAACAGTGCTTTGTCCAAGGTGCCACAAGCTTTGGCAGGGTCATAACATTACCAGTTGGTGGTGGACTTGCTGGTATTCTTGCACAATACAATATCATTGTCTACACAAGTTGCCCCATTGTTTGGAGCTGCGGGTTTGCACTCAACTCTACCACCCTTTGTGTCTGACCTTGCATATTTCATGTTCTCTGCTAGAATTTATCCTTCAGTAATAGGTGAGGAGTTCCTGCTGAGAAATTTCCGATACATAATACAACACGATGCGTACATGAAGAAAAAAGTTTCACGTGCATCATTCAGCTGGGAGGTCGTTTCTGATGCCAATTATGAACCTTGCATGTGCATTATTACACAAAGGCAATGCAATTCTCACTTTATTAGGCACATTCTCAGACATGTTTGCCAGCAAAACCATAAAATTCTCATTACCCCTCAACACAAAGAGAATTGCTTTGATCAATGGTGAATTTTCAATGGATGTCATGGGGCGAGTCATGTTCCATACAGTCTGCAGAATGTCCTTATTCATTTCAAACCTCATCTGTGACATTTTCATTTCATTATGGGGTACATGTAGTTTGTGTAATTTCATACATCTTCATATATGCATTGCTCAGGGTACATGTACATGTAGGCCTACTTGAAAGACTTGTAGCCCCTGCTATTTCTTTTGGTGATTTCATTCTCCACTTTATGTGGGTGTGTTGTTATGAGTCACTTGGAGCATATGGTTCACATTCTGCATAACGCATCGTGTAGAAATCGCTAACCTCTTCCTACACTCTGCAGCAAGCAACCAGATTCCGTGTTCAACGCTTTGGGATTTTCTCGTGCGACCAATCAGAAGCCTCGGTTCTCATGCGGTAATTTATTCAATACGAGTACGCCGTTCAACTTCGTAGCGGACAACACTGGCCTGCTGGCACATAATTGACTTACCACTGCCAGTCCTACAACAGAATAACAAATAGTCTCCATCGAATATTGCCTTCGCGGCTTCTTTTTGAGTACTTGTAAGTCCTTGCATGGAGACTTTGCATTCGAATAAAGTTTCATCGAGCCCGCCATCTTATCATCATACCCGAGCTGCCGATGCAAGCTCTGCCGTGATTGGTTGCTATTTCTGGGACGGGGGAAATCCTTGAACACGGAATGTGGTTTGCTTGCGTGAAGGTCAAGGGAGGAGAAGCCGAGTCTTGACCTGAACTCAGTGAAGATGATGGTTCAGTCACCCCAGATACCTCTTGGGATTAATCACTTATTCACTCCAGGACTTTTAATCATGATATGGGTTTCACCCTTGGACTTGCGAGATATCCTGGGCATAGGTCAGGAAGTATATCAGGGCTTGTGCATTGCAAGTGCATGTCTGTATGCCTGTTTTGATAAGAGTGACACTTTCAAAAGGAATTGAGAGACTTGGGTTTTCAGAAAGGCCCAGTGAACTTTCCATACTGAAAAGCACCGAGAATTCTGACTCTGATGTTGTTATTATTTTATGGAGTGAGCAGCTCTGAAAACAGATGTTGATCCTGTAGTTGTGTGATGTGAATTTTGTAGGAGGTTTCAAAATCCGCAGTCAAGGACCACCACAATAGAATACTTGTCCTAACAAGCAAACAAATTGGCTTAATTGAGAAATTGGCCAACATGAATTACTTTGTAAATGGATATAGTATGAACCCTGAAATACTAGTCAGTCAATTTACAAATCATTGGGCAATTGACATCACTTATCCAAATTATTGTGTTGTATTGTTCTTTGTTGTTGGGGAGATGATTGAGTTTTCAAACTGTCCATAGTACTGCCGTTGGTAATTGCTGGCGATCTCAAATCGTCCTGTATGGATTCCTGCGTGTAAAAAACAATAATATGACAATTTTTCTGCTTAGGGAATTTGTTAGTACATGTTTTGCATGCAAAGCCTGTACTGGAAAAAACGACCATTGGAAAGCTTAGCTGCATAATCCTTCAGTCAGTCATCCTCCCACAGCAGGGGTTTTTACCTCACTCTCCATCCACTCACACAATGCGAGTGTATGAAGAGGAACGAGACCAAAGCCCTGCTGTGGGAGGATGTCAGTCAGTGAGACATTATCGGTTAAATATGATGGTGTNGATGTCAACTTTCAAAGAACTGAAAATTGGTACGAAGGCCCAAATCTGTCACCTACAGAGAATCATCATTCAGATCTCGTTATTTGCAGCCTTTTATCATGTTTGTTCACTTGCCTGGTTTGATAAGCTGCTGAACTACCGTACTAAGTATTTCAGAGTTAGAATTCATTGGAATCTTTTTCTAATCAGCATGCACATCAGAGCTGAAGAGTTCCTGGTTAAAAAATGAATCAAAAACGGCCAGCGGCACTAGTGATCAATATTGTATACATGTATTTGTACTATGATTGATTAGGTGTCATAAAGAATTACCTATCTTGTATGCATATTGTGTCAAGAATGAAGAAAGTCCAGGAAACCGAGGCCTTGTGTGCATATTTGTCATCCAAGAAGAAAGCGTATGGGTCGCAATGGGCCTTACATGACACATCAAAGGGTGTCTTCTTTGGAGCGATAGATACCGGTATCTTTATCTTATATCTAGGTCAAAGTTTTAGAAAGATTTTCTTTTGTTGTGGGTTTTTGATTATCCTAAGTGGGGTGATACAGGTAAATTGGACAGTGCATTACTCTGTACTTTCTAATACACGAGAACGGGTCACTGAATTTCTTTGGCAGAACCATTTATAGCTGAGAGTGGACTTTCATCTGCTTGTCATGTAGGTGGCAGATTTCTCCCGAGGCTTGATCCCTGTCAAACTGATAAGAATCTGTTGGAAAAATCCTCAATCATCGTTGTTGGTAACGCTCATCTGCTCTCAATTTTGAAAGCAATGAAGTTGAGCTCATACATGTCATATTCCTTGCTTTTTTGCACTACAAGCCAAACCTATCATTTATATCCAGTGCACATGACTATTCTGTTGATGGAGCCCATTCATTTCGATAGGACTGCACTTGGACGAGTCAGTCTGATTCATGACTGGGTGGGAAGCCATGTTTGATAACATGTTTATGTTTCCATGACAACAGGTCATGTGACTAATCTTCAGCTTTGCTTATGTCAACAGTGAGTTTCCTTCCTTGGTTGGGTGGGAAACTATAACAAATAGCTTGATTCTGTGAAATATTTATGGTTCAGTCTGTGGTGACTCACCTCTCTCCTTCCGCACTATCTTTAGGGAAGTGTCTGCCTCCCTTCTAATCAATTACCCCTCAACCTGAACTGGCAAGAGCATGGCCTACCTAAGTCATTTTGATATCGCTATCTAATCCTATTTTAGGTGCATGTAGACAAACCAGACTAATGTATGAGATCAGCAAAGAAGCAGTACCGGTATAGAGAGTGGCTCATTTTGACGTCAATTTGACCATGCTGATGTCCATGACAAAGTGCGCCATGTGGATCACATCATGGGTTGAAGTCATACACACAGACTCCACTTGCACCAACAACAAAGTGCACCATGTGGGTCGACGACGTCATTTGCAGTCGACGACGTCATTGCCGTCCAGTATGGCAGGTTTAGATTGATCACATGACACGATGACGTCATGTGCACGCTCTCTACGCCACATTAGTTTCAAGGCTTTTGACTTCCATGGGAACAAGAGGTGTTGGGGTGGACCCACCTCTTGTGACAGTGCAGTGCAATTCTGAACAATACAGCGTGACCATGACAATACAGTATATTGACAATACATACTGTGCATCAATACATTGGGTACCGTACTGTCATCGCAAACATGCATTTTCCACGCATCACTGCCACACTCAACCCAGATAAGAGCTGTGCGGAGTTTTGGCCAGAAAATGCTACACTTGCTTTCATCAAACAATGAAAAGGAAGGAAGCGTCCACTTCCTCCCAGTGAGTCATCATAATCCATTTTTTGGCCAGGTCTTTGAGTGTCCCCGCATACAGAAAGGAGTAAATGGACCACAGCAGGGCGTGACTATTCACCGATATAGAATTTACTTCATCAGGTTTTGTGATTGGGCTATTAAAAATTCATATGTGGGTCTTGCTGATACAGTTACATGTACTGTAATGTGTGTATGAAATAGGTCGGATGGGATTTTAGGTATTGGAATAGTAATTTCCATACTTGTGATTCAGTGTTTCGGTCCAAGAATCCAAGTCCATGTTGGAGCTGGCGGTCCTCTGAACAGATGTCACAAGGGTACATTATCTGCATGTACAGTATGTTGATGTGGTGACCCTGTCTGTCACGTCATGTTGCAACTCGCATGTGATTCATTCTGGCACCAGATGGTGAACTTTACCCATGGGGACAATTTCATGGGTGATCTGATGTACCCTGTAACTGAACCCTGTGTTTATAGGTTTCATCGTAAATCAAAATGGTTTCATCTAATAACTCAACTTACGATTCCCAGCATTTGTTTGATGAGACTAAATTTTCACTACAGAATTTTCACCGTGCTCAGCCCGGACCGAGCACAGTTCAGTACAGTTTTGCCAAATGTAAACAGGTCAAGCCAGCTTGTCCCCTGTGCCAAATGGCAATGTAAACGGGCCTGTCCTGCTTGAATTTAAAGGTGGGCTCGGTCCAGGTCGAGCTCAGCTAATGTAAAAAGGGCTTATGAAGAGATCCTACAGAATAGCAGCAATGAAGTTCAACAGTCCATTTTTGCAAGCAAGCATTTGCTGGGCATAAACCCCTTGATCCAGCTAGCAAACTTCACAGCAAACTCGTGGGTTTTGACATGACTTGCATGTCCTGGACTCATTGTTATGCGTTGTTCATTGCTCCACCACAGTGAAGTTATAATGGACTGTGTCAATTTCAGTATTGATTTCTGGATTTTGATGGATTGAGCTCTCAAAGCGTGATGCATTGTCACGATGATAAGGCTTTGATGCCGTCCCGCTATTGACTATCAGTTTGTTATGGGATCAGTTTATCAATACCGTATCGTCATTTGTTGGTAAACAGTGTTGTTAGTTTTGTTTACCTTTGTTTTATTGGTTTACTCATGTCTCGCAGGGATTGTAACTTACTCTGTTGTGGCTGGTTGCCAGGCCTGGAACATGGCAGTTCTTTGCGCTCAATCCCTTCGTCATTGCACATGGTGGCGAAGGGTGAACGCTAAGAACCCCTTATGTTCTCACAATCTCAGGATGAGCCTGGCTATCAGGTTAGCTATTTCCGCCATCCCGTGGACATCAACAGAGAATGGTGGATCTGGTCTGTCTGTGAGTTTGGCATAACATTGGTACATACAAAAACCAGACCAGACATGAATGGCTGAGCTCTCGGATGAGAGCCTTCATGTGAGAAGAGCAGAAAGAGATAAGAAATACTAATGGAACAATCATATTCTGTCTTGCTTGGGGTCCTAAAGCAGTTTACCATAATATATGGACATGGGGAAATCCCTTGGCTTGTTCGGAAAGTTGATGACAGGCTACTGGTTGTATAATAAATCTTATTTTGCTGTATTTTCTGTCTCTTTTCAGGACTGTCTCCAGCAGTTCATTGTGATGAAACTTCCAAATGTGTTGGCCATTAGCAGAGACCCTCATGCTGGTAAGTTTGAGAAAGTAGCTCGAATTTTGGGCTTCCTTATCACATACATTATACGAGAAGGATGAATTCTGTCATACATTATGGTACATGTACTTTGAATGTTCAAAGTGCTTGTCAAGTACAATCCTGTTGGTGTTTGGTGTATCTGTAAGCTTACTTATTGAAATTATCACGCATGTCGTAGTATAATTGTACTGAATGAAGCCACTCAGCCCTGTCATAAACATTGTCAAGAAGTCATAAATCGCTGGTAGATGTGCCTTTGCATAAGTATTTCATGAAAGGTGAAAAGGCCAACTGTATGACCATACCGGTGTATCTCCAAATACTGGGTGTTTTCAGCGTCTTGATGGAGCTACTGGGCTTGTCCTCCACTGTAGGATCTGTCATTTGTCGAGTTGGTGTGAACTTGCTCGTGTCTGCAAGTTTCAACGTAAAAATTGCATTTATGTGTAGGGCAAACAATTCTTTTAATGCAATCACCGAAAACCTAATTGGGCAGAAGTTTGCTCTATGTCTATTCTATGTGTGTTTGAATGCAACAAAACGACCCCACAGCATGTTGGATGATCATGAACCATTGAGCAAGAAATAAACTGCTTATACTCCAGTTGGTTGCTGTAATGAACCTTGAATGTGGACCATGGTTCATAGCACTGGAATGGTCAATTTAAGCCTGAATTCCTTAAATTATGTTCTTTTGTATTCCAAGCACAAGAACAGTAAACCTCTCTAATAAGGACACCTAATAAGGAGACCTCTACTGGCAATGTTGTTGAAGTACTGCTTATTGATGTCGACCTTGCCCTATGTAGAGTAACTCTCATTCCCAGGGTATCAAAGTATGCATTGTATTGTAATCATACATACATTCTCCAACACTGGGGTGAATGGCAAAACTACATGGAGAATGATCACCGCCTTTGGGCGCCGGCTGTCGGCAAAAAGTGGCAAGATTGTGGCCCTACCAATTTGGGGTTGATGCCATAACGTTGAGTTGGCAGTGAAAAAAATGAGCATTTAGAAGTGCAGTTTCTTGAACATATTCTTCATCTTTCTTCTCCAGAAAAAGCTGAAGATGAAATCCGCAAAACCCTCTTGCTCCTCCTCGGTTGTGCCGTCCAGTGTGAACAGAAGGAAGACTTCATCGAGAATATCAAATCGTTAGATGTTGAAGTACAACATGAACTGGTCAATCTTATTCAAGAGGTGGGTATATATTGTTTTGTGAACGAGACAACCAAAAATGACGTCACTATTCAAAAAATGACGCCACTATTCCCAAACTGATGTCACTATTCTAAAAATGATGTCACTATTCCAAAAAATGACGTCACTATTCCTCTGTTGATGTGAGTCGGTCCTCCTGAGCTTACCACTACCGGGAATTGTCAGCCCTGATCGCTTCCTATGTCGCGATTCACAATGTTGGTCAGTTAAAGGGGAGGGACAGAGCACTTAGAACCTCAGATAATCTCAGGATAATTGAAGTTGTGCTTCATTTTCTCCATGACAATATGCCGAAGGAAAATATTTCCACATCTAGGCCACACGGAGTCACCAGGCATCATTGACACCTTCTTGAAAACGGTGAAATCTGCTCTAACTTTCCATAAAAAAGATAACTGTTAAGTGTGCAAATTTGTTCCATCTTCATTGCATCAGAATGAAGAGTGTGACATTTTATCAAACTGTCATCAAACAGCTTGACCAAGTATGTACGGCTTGAAGAGGACATTTCAAGTGTGACTCGTGGGCCTCGAGTGTGATCCTAGGGTGCAATATGCTGCCTGGTTGTTCTCAAGAGGTCCTTGAATCAACCTAACTCCTTCAGGCCTTGATGGAGTGCATGGAATTCTTAGTAAAACTTGGCATTTCTTTCACTCTTGTTGTAACTATGGTCCGTGCCTGTTTTGGAGAGTATCGTGTTGAGATTTTTGTCACGGATGGTTGAACTGAAAGAGTGTCAGGCAGGAGGTACTTCGAGTCTCCCCCTCTCGTTCCTTGCAGTAGGCCAAGTTGACTCTTCATGAAGAATCAACATGAGATCACCATTTGTATGCTTTGCTTGTGTTGAGAATTTAGATCTCAGGACTTTGAACCCCCTTCCCTCATTGTTGTTGAGGGCTGTCTTTAGCTCCCCCACCACTCCTGTGGACTTCACTCATGTTGAGATTTTAGATCATAGATGTGGGCACAACCCTTCCCCGTACCCCACTCCAGAGGACCAGTCCTCAGCTCCCTCAAAGACACACACTGCCAAGTACCTTTTACAGCCCTATACCTATACCCAGTAGTCTTGAACGTTAGTTGTGGTGTTGATATTTTTGGTGACTGGGAGAGGGGAATGTGGATGGTAGTCAGCTGCCCTGCATTCAGAGAGACTTTAGTGAAAAGTCTCTCTGAATGCAGGGCAGCTGACAGGGATCTGTGGTTATAAGTATTTATTAGCAAATGCAGATTTGTAGGGAAATGGAAGGGCTGGGGAGATATTCATCCTGCGACAAAACGTTTTCAGCAAAAAAAAA
>NMRB01003591.1:7147-26168 GCA_002633025.1 Notospermus geniculatus | reverse complement strand
CCCCCCCCCCCCCCCCCCATTGACAATGGTTTCTGGCCACAGGTGTGCAGGGCTGAAAATGGCATTAAAAGTTGCTGTCTGAGGATTGTCTTATCTTGTAGCAAATAAGGTTGAATTGAGTATATGCTTTCCTGAACATTGACATTTTGACAATCGTACATAGAATTCTATAGCTCCTCAGGGCTACGGACAAAGTTCCATTATGCACCACATGGTGGCAGTAGTGTATAGTAAATGGTTTTCAACTAAAGTCCACAGCAGAGACAACAGTCTCGTCTCCATGAAATTTGAGACTTCATTCAGATGAGATGAGATTCAAGGTGGCCAGATCTCAGATTTTGAAACTGAACCAAGTTAATCCCTTGTAATTGGTTTCTTCAGGAGCTGCGTGAAGACAACACAATCCTTATGGAAACGAAACAGATGTTAGAGGATCAGCTAACGAACAGCAACAAAAGGGTGGAGACGGTGATTGAACTTGAGAATGAGATTATGAGGTATAAGCAGCAACTTGAGGAAACTGCTGCTGTAAGTATCTGATGTCATCTATTTTATATCGTGAAGTCAACAGCAAATGTGACGAATCTGCTCTCCATGAAATCTGATACTTTATCCCAAGGGTGAGCTAAATTTCAGGTGGCCAGATCTTTGGTTTTAGGAACTGAACCAAGCTGGTTTTCTTGCAGGCACGTGACCAGGATCGTGAGCGTATCCAGGAGTTGGTCGAGGAGAACGCACGACTAGAATATGAAATCAAGAGCAGTATGAACGAGAGTTCAAATCTTGAACATGAACTCACCAAGGCCATGAAGGACCATGGATCAGGTGAGAATGAGAAAAGGACTACACTGTCAGATTTTGTTGCTCCTACCACATGAATGCAACTGACTAACACAGATTTTCAATGACAACTCTTCTTATTTTAGTCCTCGAAAAGAAAATAGGGTAATTTGCTCAAGAATTTGTCAAGGCTTCTTTGTCACTGCCTTCAGTATTAAGGTGTTTAGAAAGTCAGTGATATGTGTAGTAAAAGTAAGAAGTATAAGAGTATCACTAAGGAATGTTTTTGTTTTTGATCCACAGTTTGGGGTGAGTGTTGAGGCATGAGGTATTCATGTTGTAGTAGGTGTTCTAGTCATGTTAGCTCTTCGCTGGACCTTATCGACATCCTGAAACCCAGCCTGCTGTCATCCAGTAGCTTTCGCCATGTTGTCATAGGTTTTTGGTTGATTTCAATTTGACTTTTTTGTCACTGCTTCCCAAAACTTTGTCATGTGTAGTAAAGTAGTCCAACCTTCCCACAAATTAGTCTATTCATTCAGTGCACCATCTTATCAAGCATATTACTTTATCAATTCATCTACTCTCCAATATCAAAGGCAGTATCTCCACTTGTGATCAGAGGGAAAGTGGCAGATTGAAGTAATAGCTCTATTTTGTACAACCAAGTACACTCATGTGTGCAGTGTAACTGTTACATTACTCATCCATGCCCCCACTGATCACAAGTGGAGGTACTGCCTTTTACCTTTGGCGAACAGTTACATCTTCAAGTTGCACAACTGGGTGTTTTTTTCCTTGAGAATCAGCTTCAAAGCCTTCACAGAAGCTTTACTGAACCTGGTGAAGATATCTTTTCCTACACACTGTAAGAATGCCTCAGTGTCGTTTTGCAGCTGAGAGGAAGACGAGTTTAGCTTTGTGTTGCATGCCGTCATGGTCACCTGCATTCATCCTTATCATCTTCATATGCTGCCTACCGTTTAAGGTCACGGTTTCGGGCATATTTCAGTTTCTCATTGGCTTATTTTTGGTTTCTTTTGCATGTACTTGTTCATTTGTTGACAGAATTATCTGCAGTAGTCATCCTTTCTCCTGATGATGTGAGTGGCTAGAGGAATAATAGCCAGTTTCACACCTGTAAATGGAGTTTATCTGTGTTCAAAACCGAGCTGAACAGTTTTTGGCTGGTTGTAACAATACGTAATGTACAGTAGCGAAAAGAGGTATTCATGTTAATGATACATGGGTGATTGATGAATTTCTGTCTTTTTGTAGGTAAGGGAAACTCGTTATCTGACCAGCTGAGTGAAACTGCCAATGCCAAGATTCTGCGCCTGGAGTTGGAGAATCAACGTCTCCAGAAACTTGTTGAGGAAGGAAGGGCAGGGTCTATTCTAGAGGCATCGACACGAACACTCGAGCTAGAGAAAGAAAACAGTCGCTTGGCTAAGAAAGTTGAGAAGTTACAGGAGTCGATGTCGAAAGATTCAAGTCGTGTCATTGAATTGGAACATGCCACTGAGGAGGTGGTTAGGGATAGGGAACAGTTGCAACAGACTATAGAGGTTATTAAGGAAAGTGCAGAGAGACAGGTCAAGGAATTGGAAACGGAGAATGCACAGTTGCAGCAGACGGTTGAAACATTACGTGAACGCAATGAAAAAACACAGGACATTAGGTTCAGAGACATTGAAAAGGAGAATAAACGGTTACATGAGTCAGTCACGGAATTACGTGGCAATTTGTCAAAGATGGACTTCGACAACCGCCAGTTGAAAAAGTCTCATGACCGGCTGCAAAATAACTTGACGAAAGTTGCAGACCTGGAACGTGATTCGGAAAAATTAGAACGGGAAAATGCCGACTTGCAGAAGACTATCACAACTTTGAAATTAACATGTGATAAGTATGAGACTTTGGAGGAGGAGGCATCGGGGCTGGAGATTGCGAATCATAAACTGTCCAAAAATGTTGAATCGTTGAAGAAAACTGTGGCGAAAATGGACCAATTGGAACAGGAAAACATATCATTGAATGTTGAAAATCAGCGTCTGCATAGGGTTATTGAAAACATGAAAAATAGTTCATCTAGAGTGTTAGATTTAGAACATGAAAATGACCAGTTGAATAAAGAGATTCAACAGTTGAAAAAGGCTTTTGAAAATCAAAAGATTGATAGCATGAAGTATGATCAGTTAGAGATTGACTTGTTGGATGTTGATTCGGATAATCAAAAGTTATCGAAGAGTCTGGAACTTGCCAATAAGAAAGTTGAGGAGTTGCAGCGAGAAAATCAGGAGTTAGAAAATGAGAATCAGAAGTTAGGGAAGACGATTGAAACGTTGAAAGTCTCGCTGCGGAAATTGGAAGATATCGAGCGGGAAAATACAGAATTGGACCAGGAGAATAGTGCACTGCATAAAGAGCAGGCGGTGTTGGAGAAGGATTTGAAGCGGTTACAACAGGGTGTGGAGGTCAAGGATTCGACTATCGACGATTTGAGCACGAAGTTGGCTAGCCTGGAGCGGGAGAATAAGAATTATCAGAAGTCGCTGGAGAAGAATCGCGACGTGATGACGCGTGTGCGTGAACTTGAGAAGGAGAATAAGGACTTGTTTCAGCAGAGTGCTGTGGATAAGAGGACGTTGGTGTCACTGAGAGAGGTAAGGTGGCTCGTTAGGAAAAGACTGACGTTTCTACTTTGTGTATTTATGAGGACTTTATCCCTGTTTACCTGAAAATCTTATGTTCAAAACTTTGTTTTTGTTTCAGGACTTCGTCAATGAGAAGATCAAGTCGCAGCAGCTGAGTAATGAACTTGATAAACTTGCCCATGATCTTGAGAAGGTCGGCCTTGACAAGGAGAAGATTGTAGTGGCAAATTCATCTCAGGGAGAAAGGTAGGGTACCTGATATTATCCCCTAAAATGACATGATTGATGAAGCCTCACTGACCGAACAATATGGGGCCTGGGGACTTTGTTGGGGCCCGGGCCCCATATTGTTCACTCAGTGAGGGCGGCACCCTCTTTTAGTGGAGTTTGCACACACACACCATCATCAACAGACTTCAGGACTCCAGATACCAGTGTCTGTCCCCTTTGGGATGCCATAAATGGATTTCATCAAAAATTCATAAGCGAGCGATTGATTTCATGTAATGGATCTCAATTCCGTTCCAGCCGAATCAAAGCCCTTGAAAGTATGATGGTTGGTGCCCACCAAAAGAGTCTTGAGATTAAGAATGAGAAGATCCAGTCGCTTGAAACCCGTCTCGAGGAATCCATGAGCCGGAATCAGAAACTTTCATCCGATATGAAGCTCGTGAAACGGAAGTATGAAAGTTTGAGGCAATCAGTTGATGAGGATGGCCAGCTATCACCAGATATGCCAATCCCACCGACGACTATCCTGATGTCGCCGCAAGGTGACGGAAAACCAAAGTAAGAAATCAGTACCTTATCACATCAATATATGTGCCTGCAAATTAGGGGAACATGATGGCACAGTGGTTGGGTGTAGAACTTGAGAACCCAGAGGTCACATATTTGATTCCCAGCTGAGTTGCTTCTTCATCTTCGTCTGAAAGGATCAAGTGATGCGCTGAAGGAGCTGCTCCTTCAATTCACCAGAAAGATCTGTGGAGAAACTGGGGTAATAATGTTGAGTGCTTTGACCCTGTATTACAATTGAAAGTGCTATATAAAACCTTCATATTACCATTACCATTACCTGGTAAATTCTTTAGAAATCCCAACTGCCTCATCATCATCAATAACATCTCATGACCCTCGTCGTTTCACTTTAGTCGGGTAGTGACACAAGTGAATCTGAAGACCGCCCATGGAAACCAGGCCCGTGACATTCTCACCATACAAGAACATCTTGTGGAAGTGGAAAGAACAGTAAGTAAAGTCCAAAGAGTTCATTCGGTGTTCTGTTTCCAGTCTATCCACTGATGACATACGTAGTCGTGTTTATCTCTGATAACAATGGGGTGAAGTCACTTGGCCAGTCTTACTCACTGTGGCAGCAAGTATTAACCCAGGATTTTGAAAGTTGAGGCGTTTATGTTTGCATATCTTCTAAAACATCTTGCTCTGGTGTCTCCGACTGGATGGTGGAGGGTTGATATCTGTGTGTCGTTGTAGTTGTCTTGCATGCAACAGGTCAATTACGTGTACCCAGTACTGCTGTACTTACACCTACCTTTTGGGAGATCTTTTGACGTCTGGCAGGTATGAATCTGTCGTGACATTAACAATGCTTGATATCTGACAGAAATCTTCATTTGCATATGTCTGTCAAGGCATCACTGACCATCTATGCCTGACGGACACAATTCTGTCTATGCCCAACAGACGCCAGTGGATTTTCAAAGGCATTGGTGTGTTTATTATTGTATATGGATGCATGGACTGTTGTTGGACTACGAGCTATGTTGTTCCTGTTTGACTGCTGGGACTAACTCCCTCTTCTCAAATGACTTGTTGCTACTTAATATTCTAATGAACCAATTCCGTTGCAGAACTCTGCTTTGCAGAAAGAGATTAAAACGATCAGTGGGAAACGCATTGAATTAGATAGACAGGTTTGAATATTTGAATATTGGATGTCATAGTTTTGTGGTCTGTGATTGAAATTTTCACTTTTATGATTGGCCATTCAGTATCGATTCAAAAAACTCCACCTCCCAGATCCAATCTCCTGCTGAAAAAAGTGTACAGGACTAGTCTGCCATCCAATGGGCAAAGGCGGTATCTGGCCTATGAATTGGTAGGAGCGTGGTTGGCCAAAGTAAGAGCTCAATCTACACTGCAGTGTACACGGAAGGATGAGATAGAGTTCTTACCTCAGTGAACCATGCTCCCACTGATAGTGACCAGATACTATTACTACCTTTTGAGCACTAGAGGGCACTGCAGTATTGGCCTGTGTTTGTAGGAGACAACAGGGAGCTCACTTGGAGCCTTTTGTTCTGGTACTACCTAAATTTTCTTGAAAACTTTAGCAGATATTGTCTCTAGCCTCCTGACTCCCCATTCTCAGCCTAGATTTGAATTGAACTCTCTTTTTGATACAGATTGGCCAGTTCTCGTTTCAATCTTTTTGAAATCTTTCTTCATTTCATGGTGAATGAACTTAATGAACTTCAAAATCAACACCTGCACCATTGCTTATGTTATGTATGACTGGCTTGATCACCAAATCAGACAGGGCTGTTGCTGCTACTAGCCATATTCATTCAAAATCACCATGATATCTCTTTTCTGGCATGTTAGTCAATACTTTGGCTTGGGTGCCCAAATATGACCCAGCCCCCTTCAGTCAGAGTGCCGAATCAGAATTTTGAGTGTGTTTGACACTTAGAATAACTGGAAGTCAATTTCAGGTGTACAGTGCTGTTTTCTGAATATATTTTCATGTCGTATGATATTGTACTGGTACATGTAGTTTATGTTGTAATACAAAAATGTGCCATGGCTATATCCTCGATTGTATATTTCATCAAAATCCTTTTGAGTAGTGTGTTGTTCAACGTGAGACTACCGGCTGTACTCATTACCCCCCCCCCCCCATCGAAAAAGGCAGGGAATGAAAAAAAACTGTTAGGAATTCTCCATACATTTATGCTTGGAGATGTCTGATGCCATTTTGCATAAGATACTTTCCTGTGCATCTTCACAGGAAATCTCTAGTTTGCGTGCATGAAATTTTAGCTTCTCTGTCATTTGAATGTCACAGTTTTTCCCAATCACAACCTTGCAGAAATGTGCCTGTTTCAAGCTGTCCATTCAAGTTCACAGTTTTTGCATCTGCTTCCTCTCAGTCAGTTTTTCTCTCAGATTTATTTATTTTTTGCCTGTTTGACTATGGAGAGAACGGGACACATTGGCTTTGTCATGTAGGAAACTTTGGTTGCATGGCCTAAGTGTGGTGCTTGTGAAGATGGAGAGTCATATTTAAAAGTTCGGATGATTTTAAAGCCAATGAAAAAGAATCCTATTTAACAATCCTAATTTGCCAAGTTCAGGAAGTGGGGTTGGAGGTTATAGATCAGAATTTCATTCACATCTCCATCAAGTTAACATGAGGAGACTTTTCACTGAGTTATGACTGTTTTCCTGTGAAATATCATGTCCTAGTCCTGTTGTCCATTTCACCAGTCCTTGTCCCTTTCTTCAGAATGCATCCCTGTTGGCTGAGAACAAGATCATGAAGGAGCAGACAAAAAACATGAATCAAAGTAACCAGAAATTCGAGTCGCAGAACCACAGTCTTCTCTCCCAAGTCTCCACTCTCCAGATGCAGTGCAACACCCTGCAGCAGGAGAATGCCAAACTCCAGGTTGAAACGACAACTTTCCAGTCACAAATGGATGCTCTCAAGTTGCAAAACACCTCATTGAAGAATCAGTATGGACATCTAGAATCTGATCATGAACATCTTGTGACCAGCCACGAAGAGTTACAAGGTGCTCACGAGTCTTTGGTGTCTGATCACGAAGCTTTGCAATCCCTCCACGAACAACTGACGTCCGAGTACGAGTCGTTGATATCCGAACACGGCTCGTTGAAATCCGTCCATAAACAACTGAAAGCAGACTATAAATCGTTGAAAAAAACCAACGGGGAAATATTACGTGAGAAAGAGAACATTGATGTGCTGCGGGATGCAGTCGAACACGATCGGCATATGCTTCGACATGAAGCCAAGTCACTTGGCTCGCTTCAGACTGACTACATCAATGTGAAGGATGAGTGCTTGAGACTCCGTGGGCTGAATGACAAGTTGAATAATGACTTCAAGGACTTGTTGATCGAACACAAGAACGTCAAGTCGGAGTATAACAATCTTCAGTTGCAGCATACGGAGTTGCAGGGAGATATGGCGGAGTGTAAGGACCAGTTGAACACCATGGATGTTGAGGTGTCCAAGATGGCTAACAAGGTGGAGGTAGGTGCCATTTGAGCCAAAATTAGCATACACATTGCGAACGTGTAGCATCCCAACCTGATGGGTTTGTTCCTAAAGGCTCCTCCTTGTGAGAATCTCCTTCTGCCAGTTGGCTCTCTGTGTGGGCAACTCAACCAAAGAAAACCTTGGGCAGTTGATTGTGTCATTGGTCACATCGTAAAGTCATTAAGGAAAACAACAATGGTGAATAGCCCATTGAGAGCCAATTGGTACAAGAAAACTCGTATGTGGAGGAGCGTCTTAATGCTGGAGTGAATGGAGACCCTATCCCACTGCCTCAGAGGTATCGCCAATGATTAAAACTATTGAAATGAAAGTGACATCCAGGTCCTGATCAATTTCCCACACAAAAGGCATCCATTGTATAGGACCTGGTTTTGATGTGCTGCCCTCTATCATAGCTTTGATTCCCATTGCTGTAGGCCTAGGACTAATCAGTGAAGACCTATCTATGGCTGTAAACGTTAGCTGCTGCTAAGGCCTTCCTTAATCATCTATTCATTGCCGGTCTCCTTTTCACTTTCAGGCCCTGACCCAGATGAACAACCAGCTGGAGGAGGAGAACCGAGCTATGATGTTACAACTTCAGGCTCTGCTCACACAGAACCAGGAACTGCTGACCCAGACACTCGACAGCAAGGACCAAGCTCATGAAGATGAAAGAGCTTACCTGTAAGTTGTGCAAGTGATCACTTGTATTCATCTCAGAATTGCGAGCTCGGTGGCGCAGTGTCAGACTTGACAGGCCACAGGTTTGATTCCTGCCCTGTCGCCATGGATAATCAATCAGAACAATGGAGTGAAAATGGATGTTAAAGGGAATCGATAGCGGATTTTATTTACATTTGGCTGGTGTTTGTAAACACAAAATTTCAGCCAATCAGAATGCACGAACATTTCTTTGTTGACATTCTGGAGAAGTTTGTTTACATTTTTTCCCGAAAATTCGTCCCCTTTCAAATTCTATTTCTGAATCAAATTTTTTCGATACCAATTCGCTTTAAACTGATGTGCATTGATTCTTTTCAGGGAGAAGTTGGCTGACCTTCGAAGACAGAAAGAGAAACTGGAAGAGAAGATTATGGAACAGTTCAAACGATACAATCCTTCTCCTAAAAAGTAAGAGTTTCAACATCACGGAGATGCCCTTTGCGCTTTAAGCAATATGGTGACTTGCATTTGGGTATTGGCAAAATTAAGTTTGGAACAGCTCATAAAGCAGTCATCAGGAGGTGATTGGAGCTGCAAGGACATTGGTGACATTACAGTAGATTTCAACAACCTTGTTGAATATCAATCCCTGTTTATTCTTTTCACAGGAGTCGTAGTTTTGGTGCCAATCTTGTGAGGAAAGCAAAAGGATTCATCAACAGGGTAAGTGACCATTCCGTGATACTCAGCTACTTAGCTACTACGGTATCATGCCTCAAAGTGGCAAGGATTGGATGCAGCAGTCATAAACTCTCCCTCTCTCTTTTTCAGAAGAAAATGAGCACCCCAGAACATTCCACTGAGAGTCCAGACAACTCATCGCTAGGCTCATATGGCGATTCTACTGACGGGAAGAAACATGGTACGTTAACATGTGTGTCGCTTTGTATGGCACGGTTAGTGATGATTTGGTGTTTGGTTGGTTGCCATGCACAATTGTAACGAATTTGAGTGCAGTGCAGTGAGAACTGCTTTGCTTGACCTTGGAAAAGTCCCTGTGAATTCATCCCATGGAATTCATCTGTTATATCCTAGTGAGAAGCTCTTTCTCCTTGCTGTACATATTGCTGTGTTGAGGGTGTTGCACTGCATAGATATAAGTTTTGTACATAGGGTTTTAGCTTAAAAATGAGTTCTTGCAAAAGAATAGACTTCACCTGCACAGATGACAATATTTTCTGTTCAAATGTGGTCTTTTCAGATAACAATTGACAAGGTTTCATCATTTGCTAACAAATGTAAAATTTAGCAAGTTTTTTTCACAGTATTCCATTCACAGACACCTTTTACACTTATACCTTCATCAGTTTTACAGAGAAGTGTTCCAAGATCTTTTTTGTTGAGTTTTTTATTGTCCCTTCGACACATACACTCATACATAACATGCAATAACCATACACCTCCCGTTATACCAGGTCGCCTCAGTAAAGGTCAGCGTAGTAAAAGTATGGGACAACTATTCAGTGCAGCTTGGTCAGACAAACGCACATCACCCCCAAGAAAACTGAGCCAACCGGCTGGTAGAGTATTTTGATTAATTTTAGCATGGCATGGATTGGAAATAATCCAACCTGCTTAGATTGCTTCGTTTGCACTTAATGGTACATGTTTGTGTAAACTGCATCTCTGATCGAGGAAGGAAGGGGTGCTGAACTCGGTGAGTGGAAAACTACACTGAGGAAGGATACCTTGGTGTTGTTGACGGGAAGATTCCTTGGTGTACTGCTGTTCAGTAGTAAAACACAGTAATTCCATGTGTGATCAGTGGGAACATGGTCAGTCAACGTAAGAGCTTTCTCATGTACTACCAAGTGCACTGCACTGTATGGTACAGCTATTATTTCAATCAACCATGCTCCCACTCCATCGGAGGGCAGAGTACGTTTCTGACAGTCTCACAGCTGTTCATAAAATATGTGATCCGATCTAGCAAACGGTCTTAACATTTTGCAATCAATGAAAGGGTTAACATTCTTACAATGCAATAGCTGATATGTACGTCTCTGCAGTTTGACACAGTTATAGTGGACAGCAGCGATAATAGAGGAGAAAATTGATGACCAATGATGATCACTTGTGACATGCGCCTACTTTTGCTGGAGCGGGTCACATATGAGCTACCTTTCCATATTTTGATCAGCAATGCAGTGTAAACGATTGTATATTTGTGTATACTTCATGTCTGTGCTTAGCTAAATGTGTCGTCTGCTTATGTCTACCCCCTCACCCTATATGTACCCCTCACCTTTACGTGTATTCCTTGACAGGTATGTCCAGTATGTCCATTTGTTGTTTGCTCTTAGCAATTAACAGCCATGAACCTCAGATTGAGATTGGTTAGTGAAGTTCATTATGTTGGCATTTTGACTGCTTAAGTTGATGTTGGCTGTTGAAAGGTGATTCTTATCCGTGATTCTTATCCGTGAGTTCTGGAAGATGCAAGATTTCCCCTTTTGGAGACTGGCAGCAGAACTGAAAGCTGAATATTTCATGGTCTTACCAATACTAGTACATGTATACCAGCTGTTTTCAGTAGTTATACCAGTACGCCAACAGCATGTAATGTAATTTGGCCAGCAATCTGAAAGGATTTAACCAGCATGTCTTCATAACTTGAGAGATTCATACAGATCTTCTCCCACCACAGTGCCCCTATGTCTGCTTTCCTCTGCTCAACTATTTCTCATTGAATTGATCTTTTAAACCGGAAATTTCCTCTTGGGAGAGAAACGTACTTCCCTGTCATATTACCTTTTTGTTCGTCTAAAACTTTCAATTTTATGTCCAGCTTGTCAGTTATTTTAGGTTCTTTATTCATTGCTTTTTACACTGATTTACTTCAAACTTCGGCTGTTATTTAGCTCTTGATTGCAAGTGTCTCAATGTGGTAATCTAACTGGTGGTGAACGGCATTCGTGTCTGCATGAAATGATTGCAAGATGGGTTTGAATTCTTTGAGTTAGTTCTTCAGTGTCTCAAAGATGGCAGTGTTGATGTTTTGAGTAATACAGGAACAAAATGGTTCATCTATGGCCGTGTTCGGAAAGCTTCCCCGAGGAAATTTCTTCCCCGAGCTTCGGGGAATGTGAGCATGCCCAGTGAAGGCGAATTTCCGAACGATATTTGCGCTTCCTCGGGGAAAGGTACTACTGTGGGTTGCAGGCGTGAAATATTCCACGTTTAGCCAATCAGCAGGTCGGCTTGGAAAGAAAACCGAAATGCATGCCGGGAGTTTCCCCAAGTGAGCGACTCGGTGAGTCGCTCACTTCGGCCAGGCTCGAGGAAGCCTTGGCAGCCTGCCAAATACCTTACCGAACGCTCTCCCGCTTCCCCGAGCTTCCCCGAGGAAGCTTTCCGAACACGCTATATATGTACTTGAAATTGAAGTACCGGGTAGAATTTTAGTTGAAATCGAAATTGAAATTGAAAGCGTTATATCTGAAGCGAAAGCAGATATGTATGGAGCTGATTTTGTGGGAATGGTCTGGGAAAGACACCTTGAGAATATGATAAAGCTGCTTTCAGTGAAAGACCACTAATTTTCATTTTGGGTGATAGGTTGGGATGTGGTTCTGGTAATTCTGCAAGTATCCTGTCCCAATCGAAGAAAATCATAGTTCCTCCTTTCTTTGTTTCAACAGTCCCTGGCCAACTGCAGGCAAGCAAGAGTACAACCAACTTGAACCAAAGTGAACCTAAACTGTCCAAGAAGGAAAGAGGCCTTGCCTCATCAACAACGGGACTCAATCTTCTATCGAAAGCTGAGCCGGAGGAAGGAGGATTCACACTCAGAGGTGGGTAGGGAGAAAGTCAGGGCATTGCAATATACAAGCCAGATTAGAAAGGTGCTCCACCACGTGAGAGTTTTCTCATACAGGTTGGGTCTCGATGGGCAGTTGGTTTCTGCAGGACAGTGACACGAACGACTGATCAGTTTTCTACAGCTCAGTTGCCCATAGAGAGTCAACTTGCGCAAGAAAACTCTCAGTGGAGTGGCACCTTTATTGAGTGGCCCTGGTGCCTGTAGATTTCCATCAAAAGGTGGTCATGAAGTGATGATGTGTGGTATTGCAGTTGCTGTGTTTAAACAGTTTAACAGGTTTCTTGGTGATGGATGATTCTGGGTGAAACTCAAGTTTGCTCAAAATGAGGACCCGCGAGGTGATTCCACGTGGTAGCACAGCGAGCATAAGACCCGGTTTCACCTCTTGCACTGTGTAAAGGATCATGACACGACGTTATTGCTTTGTTTTGCCACATCTCACGGGTCTTATGCTTGCAGTGCCACCTCTTGGATCGTGGTTACTCGTTGATAACTTTCCTAGAAAATAACCTTCTCACATCCTACATACTAAAATCACTTTGACCATCTATTCTCTAACCCCAGTTTGAACCTACACTTGCCCCCTCACCATTCTCAATACATGTAGATTACGAAGGTTTGATAACGTCCAGACCTGTTCTCCCTGCTACACTTTTAGGTGTAAAATCCGATGAGGATATTACAGACATAGATACACCATCTCGGCGCAGCTCTGAGTCGCTCTTCACAAGTAGTGCATCTATTCAGTTGAGGGCGAAACAAGGTAGAATGTAGCACTGTGCTGACCTAATGCCACTAATAAAATGCACTTTGCCACTTGTTTTAGTAGATCAATGAATTCGGGGTGCTGAGACGAACATGACACCTGCGGCTAGTTTGAGTGCTTCCTACCAATTTGTCAATCCAGTTCTAGTGGTGAATCTGGTCTAATCCTATAGTATAATAGAGAATTTGTACGATCACTCTTGGCTTGTGTGGCCTGTGAAATTCATGCCAATATGTCGGAAATAGGCCTACATTGCACTGAAATCTCAGGTGGCAAGTACTTTATTAGTAAGCATGGGCATAACTGCAATAATCACATTCATGTCAAAAGTTGTGTTTTCATGGGCTTATTGTCTTTTTATTTTGCAAAGCATGTGTACATAGACCTGTGTATAGATTTTTTGCAGTGAACTGTGAAATAGTGTGTGTTTGTGTTTGTTACGTTGCTGTCATTGTGTGATGATTCTGTAACGCCACGTTGTCGATGAGTGTCAGAAATACCATTACCTAATGAGAAAAACATCATGACCATATTTTCCTGACTGTCCTACTGGGGCTCCATACGCTGTTACCGGTACACACCATGCTCCACATTGGGCCTAATCCTACTTTTGTTAGGGCACATACTGTATGAATATGCCAGTGGTGTATGTGTGGGTGTTGCGGGGGGGTCATTTTAATGGGATTATGCAAATCGAATAGAGTTGCCTATCACCAATATGTGAATGTTTTTGAGTTAATGTATGTCCTTATTCATTTGTGTAGAAAATATCCCCTTTGCATTGCCTGGAGCTGGTGCAAAAAGGCCAATTGGACTCTGAATTGGTCAACATCCTTGCACTGGGGGAATTCAGTGCCGACCTTGGGTTGTATCCTTATGTTATAAGACCTTTTTTTTTGCAAGGTCGAGGGTCCCCAGTGGAGGGGCTTATGTTACCTACCCATATCAATTGGTTTTGACACAATTGGTCTGAATTGGCACGAACCCAAACCAGTTCAGAAAGGTGACATTGTCATTGTGACTCAATGTTGTGTTCTCTATATATTCCAGCTTTCATGTTATTGTTGAAAGACCACAAGGAAGGCAGAGTTGATATTCTCTCTAGGGACTTCTATGTCCCTAAACGTGAAATGGAGCACCATGCTCCCATGCCTTTAGAACCAGGTATATGCTGTCTTGCAAAGCAAAAACGGCTCTCAAAACTTGCCGAAAACTTAATCAAATTGTCTGCATTACTGTATTTTTCTCCTTCATATTCTGCTCAAACTAGAAACTGGAAATTGGTTCTGTCTTCCGTCTGCTTGGCCTGATCTCTTGACGAATGCTACTGGATCAATAAATCCAGTTGTCTTACCCTTCTCAAATTAACTTTCTCTAAAGCAAACCTTGGTCTCATGCCTTCAGCTCCCAGAAGCTGAAACACCATGATTATCTGCACGAGTGTGCAGTTTCCTTGGTCCTGGCTGGGTCTAAACTTGCAACAATCGTCTGTCATCTCTTGTAAGCAAAATGAATACGATGTCTGTTGATCGACAGTTCTGCTTAAAAACTGCAATGGTATGATCTCTCTGGTACTGTCTGTGTATATGGTTTTGAATAGCGAACCGCCCGAGTGACGTCGGACGTGTCAATTTCATTGTGTTTGTCCGACCCTGCTTTTGTCCTGTCTCACCATCGACAATGTGGTCACTCAGTAAAGTCTACTTGTTATCTAATATTTGTCCGACCTTCGCTGGTAAAAATAGAAACCGGGCGGTGTGCTATTCTTGTATTTTTCACACTATTTCATGGTTTATAACTGCTTCTACTTGCTTTTGTTCCCATGTATGTACATAATACACTTGTATATTTGTCCTATTGTTTATGCTTTACACCCTACACCTGATCATCAGAGGTCATGCACAGAGTTCTGACTGGACAAGCAGTCTGCCCTTCGGTGGTAGAAGGCCCCGTCTGCGCCGTAGAAGTGGAGCGGCGAAGACGGGAACCAGTCTACTGTCCAAGAACGACATCGGAACTCAGGGCATGAAAAACTGGTGCTGACCTTACGAAAATGAGTCTAGGTGACCAACATTGCCATTGCCAGTTTCTCTGCAGCATTTTGAAAAATATGTAAAAAAAGAAAATCTCATAGTGTTGGTGTGGGATATTGTGGCACTGTAGAACCTCTCTATTAAGGACACCCTTAGGACTGACAAGTGGATTCCTTCAGGACGGAATATACAGTTGGACCTCTCTATTAAGGACACCCATGGGATTGACATCGGTTGTCCTCAATCGGGAGGTGTCCTGATTACAGAGGTTAAAACGAATAGAAATGATCCACTTCAGACTGAAATTTGCTATGCTGAGTAGAGAGTTGTCCTCCCAGCAGAGGTGTCCATTAGAGAGGTTCTACTGTACTGTCCTTTATTGAAAGGCATCCTGATTAAAGAGTAGAGGTCAGATGGAAATGGTCATTTCAGAACTGAACTTAGATGTCCTTTATACAGAGGTGTCCTCCTGGGAGAGGTATCCACGAAGAGAGTGTCATATGTTCCTTCATGTAGATACGTAAGGCCACATAAAAAAAAAGCTGGTGATCGTCCCCGCCTGACCCGCGAAAACGGCCCCGAACCAGTTTTTTTTTTTAAAAATTTTCAAAAAAATTTTTTTTCAAAATTTTTTTTTTCTCATCAAAAATAACTTTTTTTCTATTTTTTTTGAAAAAAACATTCAAATTGCCCTCTTACATATATTTTGACCATTGACACCACTTGCTGTTCAGTTCATATCGCACCTGGGATACAAAGGACACGATTTCAAGGCATTTGGTTGTTACCATTGACTCATTCTTCATGCCAATTCACTGTAAAATTGTGATTGTCAAGACTCTTTGGGTTCTCCTTGTCAAATGCTACGTGCTTCTCCATCCAAAGACAACTACAACTACATACTTCTTCATCTAAAGACAGCTATGGTAGATGGTAGACTCCATCTTAAAACAGCTACAGTACAGTCATGCTTCTTCAAAAGACAGCTGCATGGTTCTCCATCTAAAGCTACGTGCTTGTCAGTCTTAAGATAGCTGCATGCTTCTCTGTCTTAAGACAGGTATTTGCTGGTACATGTATTTATAAAAGCTAGCAAATGCTTTTACTTCAAGATTTGTAATACATTTACATTGGATATTGCTGTGCAAATCTTAAGTAAGCATCTGCTAACTTTTACGGGTATAAATACCAGCCATTGGGTACATGCTTCTCTGTCTAAATGCAGCAACATGCTTCCCCCGTCTTCACACAATGCACCTCCATATAAGACACCCTTTCAGCTCTGAATATATCTTGGTTTCCTATGTGTACTTGCTTTTTGGTTGGGGTCTGTTTCCTCTCTTTGCATATATTTGTCATATAAATCCCAAGTGCTGTCATTTTCACCAATGCATATCAGTTACATTAGGATTCAAGTACTTGTCCTTACTATTGGATGATGAAACTTACGCAAAATACATAATTCTTGCACTCCTTCGTGCATGCTGAACTTGCTGAACTTTGAAATCAGTCTCCTCTTTACTATATAGAGTATTTTTTTAAAAAGATTGCCGAACTGAAATTGCTGCAATACTGCTTCTTTGGAAAGAGACTCTTCCTCTCTGCAAACCTGCATACGTCGGCAAACTTGCAAGTATTTCATGAAAAACTGGAAAGAATTCTACATCATTTCAGGTTTTAAAGATTTTAGATACAGTTATCGTGCTCCACGCAGGTTAGAATATCGCTATGCGTCGGCACGTCCAGCCTCCGGTGGGAGGTTTGGTGAGTAGACCCAACTGCAGGATTTTTATTTCGCTTGATGAGAACGAATAATTCCGGTAGTAAAAACACTTTATCATACATTTTAAAGGACCTGATAAGTTCTGAAGAGAGCAGTTTACACCACAACACCACCAAACAAGAACAACTCCCATGTCAATTACACTTACATTGTTTCATTGCGGAACATTATCGTTGTTCATTGCAGTGTTTTCTATCAATCTTTTATCATGTCTGAGGTGAGGATGTCCTCTCAGTTGGTCCACAGATCTTGTTGTAGATCACCCCAAATCAGGATTGCTATGACCCATTTTGCTTTCACACTTTGTTACCATGAAAATCTTTGTGTAAATCTCTGATTTGGTCTGATAAAATCCATTTGATGGTGAAACTTGTGCAAAATACATAATTCTTCACTCCATCTGACAAGAGGGTGCAGGCGATGTCCGATTGGGAGGGGCAATTTTAGTTGTTCTCTTGCTTAAGTAGGCATAGTTCACTTCATGGTTCTGCTTCAGATGTGACCCCTCGCTGATGATCACTTCCAACCTGGTATCGTGGTTATGGCTGTTGTTAATTTTGTTCACTTTTAGTTTAACATCATCACTCCATTAACTCCAGCATCCTCACTCACTTTTACAGTCATTGATTTTGCCTAACAGAACCATTTTGACATGTGGGGAATGGTGATTACGGTACACAAATGTTTCAGAAAAATGTTGACATTTTCAGAAAAGGATTCAGCATTGGAAGGTGTCAGCATATGGGGTGTACTCTGTTCAATATCAAATGATTCCTATTTGTACCGAAGTAACTACAGTGTACTCTTCTAAGCAAACTTATATTCATTGATAGGTTACGACCAACCCAAAGATCGTCGTTCCACATCGAGCCAGAAGACGAACTCCACCGACTCCAGTGACCTTCACCTTCCTCTGAAGAAGCTGATACCGGGCTCGATGAGCATCTATGATCGCACACCGGAAGATTCGCCAAGAGGGAAGTCAAATCTGATGAGTCTGCAAGAATTTCTGGAGGATTTGAACTTGTCACCAGAAACGAGGGTAAGTCAGTCTCACAGATATGTCATCCAATAATTCTTAGTTTATGATTTTCCCATTAGAGGGCAGTGTTTGAGCAGCTGAGAAATTTTCAGAGGACCGAGGGTATTTTGAAGAGAAAAAGGAATGAACCTGTTTGTGGGTGGTGGACTGGACTCGTTTCATGATGATGAGTGCATACGTTTATATTTTGATCATCGCAACTTGAAATCAAAGTACATGTACACCTAAAGTGCACATGTTACCTCTGATGTGTGTGGGGGGTCATTCTCCAGGAAGTTGTTTTCTGGGGAGCCACCTCACCCCATGAGTTGCCAAGGCAAGTTATAATATGGGTCGCTAGGATTGAGGGTGATATCTGGAAAGATTGGTACAGAATCTTATCACTGCTGTCATTAAAAATCCTTCAGATTAAACCCCTATCATTGTCCCTGTCCCTAATTAACTGAGATCACCTTGCATGTGAAATTATTGGGTGCCATTATCCTACATGTACCTTTGGTAACAAAATGGTGCCCTCAGGCCTGAGGTTAGCTGACTTGGTAAATGGGACTTAACAAAATGGTGTTCATCTCCATCATCAAAGTAAACATACTCTCTTAATTCATTAGAACACTGGATTACATCAGCTGGTCATAGAGTCATTAACTAGATGCATGTTCTAATGATGAAAGGGACTTCTCTTTATTTACTCACACCCTTGGGGCCTTAGCCCGGGGGGATCACTCCCCATAAAGTGTGTTGCACATCAGTGTACCAAAAATTGCGGGTAAAGGGGTGTTTTTTGAGCCGCATCGGCGGGTCCCGCGCAGGGCCGAATAAGCCCCCTATTTCACCCATAACCCCGCAGAAAGCCCACGGGAATACATAAAAAGACACTCTCCCCCGCCTTAAGCCCTCCCCTGCCTAGTGTGGTCCATTGTGTCCTGCAAAAAGCCCTTTGAAACGTCTTTCAAATTACCCAGCCATTAGGGGTGGGGATTGCAGAGTACCCAGCTTTAGGGGGTGGGGATTGAAAAGTACCCAGCCAAAAGGGGTGGGGATTCAAAATTGCTGTTACCAGCTGAAAGGGGCTTATGAAAAAAGTGGAGTACACTGATGTGCA
>NMRB01003590.1:46121-58257 GCA_002633025.1 Notospermus geniculatus | reverse complement strand
ACTGATATTCTCTCTGTGAGTTCTTTTTTTCACCCTGTTTTTCCTCCTACATGTATTGTTTTGTTGCTTCTGTTGCATTCCCTGCTGCTTACGCTGTCATTTTCTTTTGGAGGTCAATCTGTGTTTTGCGCAGTTTGTGTACAAGTTGAGTGATCAGATCTTTACCCACTACAAACATATGGCGGGAAGGTAAATCGTCCTAAATCTCATCAGTTTTCGGAGCAAATATTTTGGCTTTGAAATTCCATAATTTATCTTTTACCCATCAACCTTTGAAATGTATGCAAATATGGTACTGGTATTTGTTATAATATGTTTCAAGCCTGTTTCGTACTTGTGAGAAAAATGTACAGGAAATGTGAACTCAGATTCATTCTTTTGTAGCATCTTGCTTGAAAGACATATGAGAGCCAACTGTCAGAAACAGGAGAAGTCGCATCCCAAACTCAACAAGTATGACACACTTCTTAAACAAAGGCATGTTCAGGTAGGAATGCATATACATGTATTTTGTCATTTGTGCCAGAACGGTTTTGATGCTGGTTCTGTTGTTCTTTTATGGAATTGGACTACGTTGTTAAAATCGATCATGAATTTTCAATACGTGCACTATCTACCCCTCTTTCCGCAAGTCCTTGATCCAACTCTGAGTATTTGTGACCCGTGACAGCAAAATGAGTCGGAATGCACCGGAAAGAAGACCTAAGATGACACCAGAGAATAATTACACAAATGGACAAAGTCAACTTTCACAATGGGCAGACAATCCTGAAGTCAACAAACCGTTGATGTCACCCTGGGCATGTTGAGTCTTCATCTGTGTGCATTCCGACTGATTTTCCTGTCACGGGTCACATTTCGGTATTGATTCTTCCAGCTGTTGGGGCGAACACTCGACTTGAAACATTTGATAGCACAGCGTGTTACAACCATGCTTCAGAAGTCACTCGATGTTGCCATCAGTCTCTTTGAGTCATCTTCATTGATGGAGATTGTGGTAAGTTGATGTACCCTTTCCTTCTTGATTGCATTTTGACCCCCCAAAAAACTTGATCTCTTACTTATGACAAACTGTCGGTCAGAATGGTGCAGTGAAACATCAGCACCAGACGTCTGAAGTACCCAGGTTGGATACCTGGATGGACCTATTTTAATGTGATAGATAAGGATGACTCTCCCAACTCCAGTTCACTCCTGCTGTAAATGAGCTGCCACTTGAGTTCCCTAGTAAGGTTTCTGGAGACTGGGGTAGTAAGCGCTTTGAAACTGTTGAAAGCGCTAATAGAGGTCTTAAGCTTCATCATATTAGGGACTTTCGGCATGGTTCTGCATTGTCGATCCGTGTTATGTATGACGAATTGAGCTAATGCATTTTGTAAAAAAGTCATACGCTGTACGTGACACGGCTCGACGATACGGAGCCTTGCCAAAAGTCTCTGTTATTTCCATCTTTTCTTATAGGAACTGGAGGGTCTCATTGAGTGCAACCGTTTGACCCATAGCCTGCTCAGCGAGCATCTCGACCTGGACAACTTTGACGCCATGTTCAAAGAGGCGAATCACAACGTGACGGCACCATATGGGAGGATTACTCTTCACGTCTTCTGGGAGCTCAACTTTGACTTCATTTTGAACTTTTGCTATGACATGGCCACGAATAGATTCATTAGGACGGATGTGCCATTATCAAAAGCTGTGGAACGCGATCAACCTCCACAGACAACAGCACAGTACGTCTGGGGGTCAAAGGTGAGTATATGAAGTGATATCAAAAAATTACCTCTAGAAAGACTCAAAGTTTGTACATTTTAGAACATGATATCAGAAGGGCACTATCTTGCCAATTAAAACTTTGTTGCCACAATTTTTGGAAGTACATGTATATGCAGGTTGTAGGCCTTCATCTCTCATGGCATATAACTATCCCACCCCCTGGATGACTTAAAAGACACATTTCATAATACATATTCCAGGAGATGAACTCGGCATTCAAAGACATCTACAGTGTATACAAGGACTTTGTTGGGACGCCCCATATGAAGGCAATTTGTCACCTCCTCGGTTATCAAGGTATTGCTGTCTGTCTTGAGCAGCTCATCCAGGTCGTCAAAAGTTTGGTAAGTAATCGGATGTGCTCAGTAATGGCTGACATTGTATTTGATACAAATGTATGTTACTCTGTTTTGTAAGGAATCAATGACTCTGCATTTGAGGCTATATGCTTGGGTGCAACAGTCAACAAATCTGTGATCGTTGTTTTTCTCTGCCATATAGTGCATCGGCACCCTACAGCCCTACATCCAAACCCTGCAGAATGTTATGCCAAAGGGAAACCAAGTCAAGATGCCAAGATTTGAGTATGGATCAGCAGGTAATATCACATTAAATTCCCAGGCAGACATTTCAATGGAAAACCACAGAGTCCTTGGTCATATCGATTTCATTTATGAGATGTGGACCTTGGAGGAATTATACTGACAGTATACTATTATACTGACTGTCAGTATAATTCCTCCAAGTGTGGACAAAGCACAGCTTGGAGAAATCCAATATGGACTCCACGGCCACGGCAGCCATCTTTGGTTGACTGTAGTAGGAGAAGTGTGCCTCTTTCGCATTCGACTTATCTTCTGAATTGTTTTCTTCATCCGATGATTATTTCAGGGGTATTGCTGTTCTATCTCCACCATTTGAAGGACATTTCCTCGTATCCTGATCTGAAGACGGAGGTATTCCATACATTCAATCAAATTGGCAATATCATCATATTCTGTCTGCTAATTGAGCAGAATCTGGTGAGTTTTTTTTCAATCTTTGTCATCCTCTGCATTCACCATGTCTGATCAAGTAATCCTCTGGTAACTTGTATCTTAGCCAGATTTTGAGGTTTTCTGTGCCCTGCCCAACTGACATCTTCTGGTTTAAGGAGTCCTTCCTGCATGATGATGATGATGAAGGGCAGAATTGCTAGATGGTTAATGCCTCAATTACGAGTCCGTGTTTATTTTTTGTCTTCGCAGAGTGTTGAAGAGTCCAATGATCTAAAGCAAGCAGCTCCATTCCAGAACGTCATTCCAAGACCGTTCTTGAAACTATGTAAGTAGTAGGACTATTTGTTGTTTCAAAGTCAGCTCCTTCAAATTGCTCCTAAATGACAATCAGATTTATAAATATTAGCTAAGTCACCATCTGGAAGGGAGGTCAGCCATTTTGCTCTTAACAGACGGCATAATTAGATTGTGAATTCTCATTTTCTCTCAGCCACTGATGACAAAGAAGAGAAAGAAAAACACCTGATCGCGAAAATGAAACAACTGGAGGAGTCATTTGAGGCTCTTCATGTTGTGCCAGTCATCACAAAGAATGGGACTCCCAAGGTAAGTGAAAACCGAAGGCTTTCCCCTACGAGGATAATTCTGATTGAATTCCATTTCTAAACGTGATTGGGTTTTTAAAGGGACGTTCTGCGTGTATCAGGAAACCTAACAGACACTCTTAAACTAAAGACATTGTGTATGATTTATTTGTTTACTTATCCAGCAAGTTGAGACTGTACTGGAGGGAGATCTCCTGACGAGGGAACGGTTATGCAGCGGTCTCTCCATGTTCGAGGTCATCCTGTCTCGGATCAAGACATTCCTTGTTGGCCCTGTGTGGCATGGAAATGAACCAGCGAATGGCGTTATGAATATTGATGATACGTCGGAATTCCAGCGTTTATGGAGTGCTATACAGTTCGTCTATTGTCTTCCTGTTTCGAAGACGGAATTCACCATAGAGTAGGTACCCTCATTCTCGAGGTAGATCCAGAACTTTCTGCGGGGGGTCTGGTAGTCAAGGGGTCTGGGGGGTCTTTACTTCAGGGGTTAGTGAGTTAACAGGGAGTGTTCACTGTGGAATATTCATTCACGGCTTGTTACTGATAATTTTCTGTCACCTTTCCAGGCAGATGTTTGGGGAGGGTCTCCATTGGGCAGGGTGCACCATCATCACTCTCCTCAGTCAGCAGAAGCGGTTCGAGGCATTTGACTTCAGTTATCACATACTAAAGGTGAACCGGGCTGATCAGAAGGATGAGAACTGTCAGGGTGTGGTAAGTATTTCACAAAATTCCTGGATGATTTAACCTCTGTATTTCATGAGATTGAACGTAAGTGATTGCTTCTGGGTTTTTCTTTCTTTCTTCTTCCAGCCTCTGAAAAGGATGGTTGAAAGGATCAGAAAGTTTCAGATCTTGAACCAGCAAATCTTTGCCGTTCTCAACAAGTTCTTGAAGATTGGAGAGGTGGAAACTCCAATTGAACATGTACGGTGCTTCCAGCCTCCAACATACCCTGCTGACCAGAGTACTGCGTAGAGAAAAGATTCTCCAATAATAACAGATAAAGCTCACTCAAGGTGCTTTGCATTAAAGCCATACTGTATTGAATTCAGAAAGTGCTTACCGGTAGGTCCTCCAACATCAGTGTAGTGTAAAATGTACTATGCACTATCTGAACACATTACAGCTGTCCCCAGTTTTTCAGTGTGTGCTTACAAAAACTTGGGCTTGATTCTTTGACGTACCGGTATGTATCAGGCAAGCATTTTGGGGACCTTCACGAGGCTGTAAGACCTCTACCTGCAGTCCTCCCCTACTTTACGGACATGACATAATTCGACCATGAATTGTGAGAATATTACATCTAGTATGCTTGCCATTATGAGGTGCAAAGTAGTATCAGATGAGTTTTTCAGTATTGATGTACATTTTGTAGATAAATGACAGAATTTATTCAGGGATAGATACTCGGTTGTGATATGTTCTTTAGATATTTATATATACAGATATAGGTACTTAATGTGTTTTGTACTTCATGCCTTCGAACGAATGAAATTTATTGATTTTATGTGGACTATCATTATTCATCGAGTTAATGATCACATAGTACATGACGAATGATTTGGTTACTTTTCATACATGTAGCTCAAGATCTATCAGATATTTGGCATTAGTGCCTGAATGCTCCCTCCAAGTTGATTGAGAGTGTTAAGACAGGCCTGTCGGTGAGGTTTCAGTTGGCTGAACCAAGGGTAAAGCCTCAGTTTTAGCCCTCTAAACCTTACTACACTGTAATAAAAGTAAGCTCTGCTGGGACCCACCTGTGAGACAGAGTTCGGTTAAATGTACCCTTTACATTATTAATCAGGACGTGTTGCAGTGTGCATGCTTATAGTGCAATATTACATGCATGAATTCATCAGAGTATTCTGAACAAAAAATGGTGTGGCTTCGTTGTCTGCAGAAATCCAACGTAAGCATAAATTCTTGCTGCTTGTACTGCATAATTACTACAGATTATGACGTTAATACATGTAGGTGTATCTTGTTATACAAGGCTTTTTGTAATGCTTTTCTAAATTCGGTTGATTTTGATGTTGGTTTATTTTGTAAATTTTATACCATATGATTTCCATGTCTTTGTTTCCAAATGTGAACTGCTCAAGATTTTTGTACAAGTTCCAATCCCATGTCATTCCATGCAGGTCTCAAAAATGTCTGAGAGGCTGAACATTGTTGTTAGAGACTTGAGTATGCATCTACATGTAGACATTCTGTGATGTTCTACACCTCAAAGATTCCAGGACTCGACACACATATACATGTACACTAAACTCCCTACGCAGTTGTGTATTGCGCCCCCTTTGGTTTATTCGCTCTCCACAACTGCTTTACTTCGTGGAAGTCGCCGCGTTTGGTCAACAGATGGCGTCAGGGCCTGGCGCGAGTTTTACAGCCTATCAGCATGCTGCTTTCAGAACTCTTTGGCCCGTTGGCAACGGATGTTCTTGTGCTACCATGGCTACGAACCGCTCGGCCAATGAAAAAGTGTCTTAGGCCAGCTCTCATTGGTCGACTCTCTCAGCGCCACCTGTTGACCTAACGCGGCGAATCTTACGAAGTTAAGCAGTTGTGGAGAGCGAGTAAACCGAAGGGGGCGCGACTCACAACTGCGGAGGGAGTTTACATGTACACTGGCATGAATGCATGACAAGTGCATCCGATTTGCATTACATGTATCAGTGTAGGAATACCTGTGTGTTTACACCATGAACTTTATGCCGAAAATCAACCCCGAAATCCTCATTTCATTTCATCAGTATTGGTACCAGTATATTATGTATGTTTAAGGATCTTCCTGCTTATATTTATTCCAGTTGGCTCAATAAACAGCTTTTGCATTCGATATCCTACTTGTTTTCTCTATCATATTTTGTGTGTTCATCCCAAGTATACAACAGGGCTTTCAATGACCCGACGTCTCGGGTCAAATACGCATAAAGTGCTTAGTCTGAAGCACAGTAAAAACCAGCAGGAGTCAATGCGACACGCGAAGATTCACCCAATGTTGTGAACTGACCATGGTTGACCCCGGACTTCCGAGGACTGACCCCAGAAAAAAAATACACAGAAGTCTCTGACCCTTCTGATGAAAACTCTAGTGAGAGCCCTGTACAATTGCATAGGCAACATGTAGGTATCATACACATGAACATGTAGCTGCATATACTTGTACATGTACAGAGTCAGCAGTATTTACTTTCATGTACAGGCGACACCAGTGTGATAGGGTAGGCCAAGTGTGATCACGTGAAAGAATTCTGCACAGAGGCCAATGGTTGATGGGGCACTTCAGATGTGCAAGTGAACATGGTGTACACTGTACATTTTCGTGTAAAAGTACAGTAGGGCCTACTTGGTTGTATCATGTACTGTGGTTGGTAATCAGGAATGAGATCACAGAAACAAAGACGTAATCCTTGATATAACCTGTTACTTTATTACAAAATTATTCTCTGCATTTCACAAAAATATTGTCCGTTTTCCTTCCTGTGGTCTCGCCACAATGGAGGACAAACATTTGAACAGTGGGAAACTAAAAATTGGTGACTAAACATCTGCCATACTGTGAATTTATGTAAAAGACCCATGCATGCTGTACATGTGTACATCTGAATGTCCAATGTTGATATAAGTATAGACAACATCAAGAACTTATGACCAGCACAAGTTTGCCTTTTGATAGCGGTGATTTGCTCGGCCTGCCTCAATCCAGATGAGGGACTTTGACGTTCAGGTTGAAGAGGATGGAGCGAAGGTTGAGATTCAAGAAGGCATGGTCTGCGCTACAATCACGATAGAGATCCTGTATGGAGCTTGTCATGCCGTACATGTCGAAGAATTTCTTGTTTGACCTGAAATTGTACAACAAATACACTGATTTAATCCCAAGTTCTAACCCACCTACTTGTTCCCATTCATTGAACACGGGGTAATCATGGAATAACACGCGTCTTGAGTCAATCCACTTACTTTGTCTTTGATAACTTCTGTAATATGATACTCAGCTTCTCAATGAGCTTGATGTCGACAGCGCCACCTTTGATGGCCATGGAGCTGGCTGAAGTGTCATCGACTCCATACTCATCTGCAGGAAGATGTCAATAGCACTTCCAATAAATGCCTGAAATAAATACCATAGCAGAAGTTATAGAGCTACCAGCAGGAACAGCAACCAAATACCTGTTACGAAGTTCAAAATATTGCAGTTGGGGTGGTATCACAGTAGCTAAGAAAACCAAAATGGTACCGGGTACATGTCCTGTACTTGACTACTTACTTTGTTCACTGGTTTAAAATATGGCAGTATAACAGGAGTTGCATGGTAGTGAATGAACAGCTCCTTGGCTCTGTCCTCTTTTAGGTCATTCTTTAAACAGTCGAATACATGAGCGAGGTGATCAACTGAAGAAAATTAAACAATATCATGGGAAATGCATTACTGGCATATTTCATTCAAGTGTTAATGGAAGGCTTATCGGCGAAAAGCCCAAGGCCGAATCAAAGGCTTGATGGTGATTAGGGTGAGTCACAAATCTGTAAGACCACGAACCGTTCCACTCACCCTGTGAAAGTGTTTTCAGTATAATCAACGAAGAGAGGAACCGTATGTGCAGATTTGGGCTTCTGAAATAAGTTCCTTCTTTAGGTCCCTCTGGAGAGAGAGAAACACACGATCCAGGGGAGCCACCATTGGTTGATGACGTGAACCGTACGTGTTGCCTTGGACGGTATAATTCTTCACCCAGTCGCCGAACGGTTGACGACAGACTTGTTTTCTAGAAAGCGAGGTTGAAAAAAATGTGATGCAAGTAAACTCACTGATTGGGTAGCTGGGGGGCGCAGTTGAAACATTGCCTGCCACCAATGAGGCTGCAGGTTCAAGCCCAATCATGCTGGTAGCTTTCTGTAGTAGAGAGGGCGATCTCTCATTGACATTAAGGTTTTCTCTCCTGTTACCTCCTACATGAAGTGGATATCACCCAGTGTTGTTTGGTGAGTAGCTACATGTATAATGCCCTGAGTAGGCACTGTCAAAATGATACAGTTGAGATAATGAGTGGAATGATAACTACCTGTGAGCCCTGTGCTCTGTCTATGTAAAGTAAGGCCCAGTATATGAACTGTAAGAAGGGGAGATAAACCTTGTTCGTTGCTCCAGGACAGTCACGTAGGATATCGACTAAATTTGGAAGAAGCTGTCAATCATAGAAAATATACATGTAGCGTTAAAGATGATCGGTCCTTGTACAAGTACAGCCGATGTTTTTTGTCAGAAGTGATGTCACGCCCCTGTGTTGAAGTGAAATTGCATTACAACTTGACCAGGGCAATGGCGTTGTCTTACCGCTTTAGAGAGACTGACATTCAAGCAAACCTGTGCAAAAAACTCTGGCACTGAAATGGTTAAATGTAACAAGGCATAATAATGAAGTAATGCAAATCACAGCAGAGTTCAAGCTTTTGAGAACTCTACCATTCAATAGCATCAGGTGTTTGTGAATGTACAATACCTTGACACATTTCTCTTGAATGATTTCATCATCTTCATCATGGATGAGTCCATCAAGGAACTGTTTTGGCTGGTCGATGAATCCCCTTCGAAGTTGTGACTGTGATAACCACTCAAGGAGGCTGGCGATCACATCATATGTGTTCGCTGACGGCTACAAGATAAAGAAAATACAATCTTAGGAAACCCGCCTTCAGGATTCATTCCACTACAATCCAACTTGACCTAAAAACCTGAACTTTGATGCGGTTATTCCTTCACTAACCTTTGCTGGTCTTGTTTTTATTGATTTAGCTGGAGGACCCGTTTTTTTCTGTTGCACCTGCAACTCCTGTAGCACAGTCTCTGCATCCTTCTGCCTTGTTTCATACTCTTGCTTCCTCTGGAGGTTGGTTAACCTTGCCTGGAGGCTGGAGTGTTGTTTGGTTAGCTTTTCATGCCGAACATTAACAACATCGAGCTAGAAGAAAAGAATGCCAAGTCAAAACATACACACACCAGTAAGTGTATTATTGGAATCATTTCAAAGTTTAATTCATTTGAGGACTGTCATGCCATGATTGGGGGGGGGGCATGATCCAGTACTTAGTCAGATCACAATGACAAGGGCATGTGATAGCATTTGACTTTTGAAATCATTACACGGCCAAAGATACAGAGGAAGTACCAGTACTCAGGACATTAAACTGGCTTTTCTCATAGTCATACCTGTTTTTTCAACCCATCATTAGCTTGTTTTATCGTTTCAAAACTGTCCTTCAAGCGATTATTTTCACGAATCTTTTCCCTTAAGACCTCTTCCATCTTCTCAATTTCAGCATGTGACTGCTGCAAAAAAAGCATTGCAGACGACAAAATAAATGAAAGTATCTGGGAACCATGACACTGTTAGTAGAACTGTATGCTTTGATCACTCTGCCTATGGGAAGTGAGGTATCCTCCTCGTACCTACCTCTTCACATTCTCGCCTCCTCTTCTTGATCTCCCTGTCAACCAGTTGGCCGATCTTTGTCTCAGCTTTTGTCACTTTCCTCTCCCGCTGTTGCAGTTCAAACTCCCGCCTCTGCATCAGCTTGTTTTCACTCTGAAGAAATATACCGACTCATTTGTGTAAGATCATTGGTGCAAAATCACTGATGTTGACAAGGTTGAACCTCCCAGAGCGGACACCACTGCCAGGAGGACACCTCTATTCCAATCACCAATGTTTACACCAAATTGGTCACCGATTTTCAACTTGATATCTGAAATGAGGATGCCTTTCAATCATGGTCTCAAAGTAACCTACCTTTAATTTCAAGTGGATCAACTGCAGCTCAGCAAATACGTCAGCCATATCTAATGATGATTGTATTTCAGTAGCCCTGCCTTGATCTGGAACAGTTGATAAGGATTCAAGACTGGGGATCCGAAAATGAAACAAAGGTCTCGGCCTCTCTTTCATCATGGGGGATTGAGAATCATCCTCCCTATCACCTTGATTCATGTCATCGTCTTCTGTGTTACCTTCATAATCGTCATCATTTTCTTCTAATTCATATCTGAAACAAGGTTTGGGACAAATTCAGAGAAAAACACAAAACCCTTTCATATACCAAATTTGATGACTGCACCTGCTTTGCAAGACTAACCCATTAATGCGAGAGAGGGTGACTCTTCGAAAGTGCAGGTTTTCTCTAGGCACTCCACTTTAGAGTCAATGCCTTATTTAGTGCCTGGCTCTCATGATTTTGTACGTTAGCCACCAACCTGTAGTCTTCCTTTGTTGTTACCATGTCAATTTCTGGCGTGCTGTGCCCATCCTGGTCACATTCTGGAGATTTGAACAACCCGTCACGAAACTGCTTGACAGCCTGAATCTCTACAGCTACATCTTGTGAACTCCCAACATCTGTGTCAAATAGTTTGAGCGAGGTGTTGCCAGGAGGTGCAAGATAATCCGTGGCCGATACTGAAATAATAGTTAGCATCCCATCAGTAACGCCATCAGATTAAATTCAGTCCTATGATGCACAATGCAAGAGGCAAATTTTCAATGGGCCACATAGCAAGACGGATGTAGAGGTTTGAATTCAGGAACTTGCACAACAATTGTGCCCTACACAAGTTAGCAAAGGCTGATTACCCAAAAGTCTGCAGGAGAGTTTGAAAGAATAATAAATCTCCCTTTGACAGACTGCTTCACTACCTCAGTACCAGAGTGTTGGCTTACCTTCATTTTCACTGAGAGAAGAATCCATGAGGGTGGTATTTCCTTTATTCACCACACCAGTTCAGCAGATCCTAATGACCATGAAAGGTCAGCAATCAAGTCCTGCTGTAACCAACAAGTTACTTAGAGTAATACAACAGAACTCTCAGTATCAGATTACAGCCTCCTTCAGGTGTTGCACAAGGATGATTCACTCTGTAAAACAGAAGTATAGACTCTGATCTTCTATTGAAGTTGGAAGGTAACATGCATTGTTGCCCAGACACTCATTCATGGGGATGATTTCTCCTCTCACACCAGTCTCTCGCAGGTGAGATACACAATCACTACTTACTTTACTTTCAAAATAGAACAGAAAAGCTCCAAGGTAGTAGCGCAGCAGGTAAGATTGGCTCCCCCCACCCAGGTGTTAAAGGGGTAGGCAGGCTGGCAGAGATGGTAATTTGTTAATATAATGTCTAGTCATGATTTGTGACAGCCGGGCATTAATAGTACATGTATACTTCCCAGGAAGTGCAGCTTGATCTGGATTGCATCAGGCATGTCAGGAAGCCATTTGCGATGTATTGCAGAAGAAACCACAATAATATAAGCTTCGCATTATCATTATCCATGTTACCATAAAGGAATCAACCATAAAGGTTTAACTGCGAACGATGAGGTTACTGAGGGATACACTTCCTGTGCTGCCACCAGATGTCTCTTACTGCCTGAATTTTGGCTTTACGTAATAGGCACGAGCTTCAACTTTTTTTGTGGTAAAGAGGTACATGAACCTGCCAACATGATGCTTTGAATTCCATTTCTGACGATAACTGAGCTATTTTCAGCACAATTAGTGTTCCATGTACAAATGTACGTCAGCCTATTCAAATGTACACCGATGACCCTGAACACACATCGTTCGTGGGGTTCTCATTAATTCAGTCCTTTTGAATCATACGATCAACTAGTCGGAATTCAACAAAATTTGCAGTAAACATGCAGAAGGGTCTTGCCTATCATATGGAAACGTCAGAATGCAATTCTG
>NMRB01003590.1:3181-16905 GCA_002633025.1 Notospermus geniculatus | reverse complement strand
AAGGCGCGAGCGAGCCGAGCGGGGGGTTTGGGGGCCCTCCCCCAAGAAAATTTGAACATTAAACGTGCTTAGATGCGTTTTCCTGGCATCTGGGAATGAGACATCATGCATTTTCCAGTTGCAAAAAAGACTGTTTTTGTACCGAAAACGTTCTGACGTGGAGTACAATCTTTCAATGAGTGATCCTATACTGGATAGTGGATGCGTCCCTCTAGGCCTACCTTCAAAATGAATCAAGACTTATTGGCATTAGAGCGACATGTTCTGTTCTGGACTAGCATTTTAAAGGACCACAGTATTGCTTCCCAATCCTGCGTTACACCTACCCGCGTTAAGGGGGAGACCTCTATTAACGACTTGGTAAACTACTGCATCAACTAGTCTCGCGCAGCCAGTCGTTTTGTTCCGCAGTACTGCTACACAAACTTGTTCGATCCCCAGCGGCTGGGTGACCGAGACTGTAATCATACATTCTCCAACACTGGGGCGAAAGGCGTAACTACAGTATTGGAGCATGGTGCCGGTGGCGCCGGCTGTCGACAGAAAGATGCAATACAGTGGTCCTTTAACAGGTGGTGTGCTGCAAGCAGCAATGCCGTTTTAGCTTCTTTCCTCGGTGGCCTATGTAACATTTGTGGCTTTGAAAATTTTTTGTTATGTTGGCCGTCAGTAATACACTATGTAATTCAGCACTAATTGTCTGTTTTAACTTGAGGAATTCCTCCAAGTTTTTAACAACGGAGAGGTGTCATTCAATCATCAGACTGCTGTAGAACATGTGATTTTATTTGACAAATCGTATCCTAAGAAACTGAAGTGATAAGAAAGGTAGTTTGGAAAATATTCCAGTTAAAATCTGATTTCTTTCAGTAAACCCCATTGACATTGACGGCCAATATGGTCATGATGGTTGTCGCTGCAAATGTTATGATATGCTAATTAGGGTGTGACATCACGTGAAGAACCTCTATACATTATGAATAAAGAAGTTACTGCGATGGTTCCTGACTCAGTTTGTGATCTTTGAAGGTTTTCCTGTTTTGGAAATACGTAGGCCTATAAGCTGGTTTGTTCATTGCAAAGATGAAAGAATGATGACTGCATCTGTGTTGTGAACAGCAAATGCTATGGGCAGTCATAATCTAATATATTCATAAAAATCTCATTCGTGAACTGAGTGCACTCGATCCAAACCTCAGGTGGCAGTGGCCAGTTTAATGATGTTGTCATCCTGTCATATTGTTATGTAGATCCTGTAAATAGATCATTTATGTGTAAACAATGGTGCATGGTTTTCATTTTGAGACAGTGGTGCGCTGAATGTCTTGCTTGTGGCAAATTATACTTGAATTCCTCACCTCAAAGAGATGGAGTCATCGCCGAGGGAACCATCACCACCGAGGGTGACGCAAAACGTCATGTCATCCGACCGACCGGGCGCCAATTGCTTTAGCACATCTCTTCTCAATGTGAACAAGTCTTATTGGAGGCAATTACAGTCAGTTTAAGGTGGTAATAACAGAGATTTCGCTGATATTCGGACTCCGAATTGTGAAAATCTCCCGTCGGATCTATAGGCCTACATGACATGCATGATGTCGCGTCATTTCGCCAGCGACGTCATGTTAGCGACGTCAATGACGTCAGCGACGTAATGTTGCCCTCGTATCGTAATGTTACCCTGGTAATGTTACCCTCGAGGGTAACATTACGTGACGTCACGTCGATTTGCGTCGACTTGAACGTCATGGCACGGTGATTTTTTCCATGACTGACGTAACGTCGTATTCCAGTAACGTCGCCTCCAGCGGGAGACATGACGCTCTGCGACACTGATAGAGGTGTGCTAAATTTTGCTTGCAAGAGGATACATCTGTTCTTACACTCTTAGCTTGCATTATCGACTGCTTGTTACTAGCCTTCCATCTGCACTGGTACTGAATTGAACTTCACCATTGAGACCCAGAAGCTCAAGTCAAACAGAGGACATTTTTGGGGTGAGGAGTTAGAGTATTGAGGGAGATCCTAGAGTGTTTTCTAATTGGAAAAGTTAAGTTGGGTGTTACCCATGAACTCATTCCTTCTTTGGAGTCCCGAAAAAATGGTGTCTTCTGTTGATTCCCTGTGGTCACAAAGGATGCCTTGGGGACATTGAAAGAAGATTTTAATGAGGAACATGCTTCACTTTTTGCCCTGATAGGTGGTGCTGTGAGCACAAAGAACAGAACAATTAGCCCTTTTCATGCTTGTGCAGTGGAGCAGGGATGAACAGCGATACTACAACTGCTCGCACCCCTTCCAAGTGGCAGTCGTGTGCAGGTTCCTAATTGGTGATCTTACCATTGATATATTTGAATTTTTATATGTGCATGCGTTCAAGACAAATATTTAGTTGTAAATCAGAAAGGAAAGAATGTCTATCTAGGCAAATTATGATATGTTATGTGTTTGTGATTTTATGAGAATTTTGTTAGTTGATATCCAGGTTGACTTGATTTGGTCATTCAGCACATCGATCCAAGTGTGAAACTTTCCAAAATACAACAGCTTTGTGGTCATATGCCAGTGGCATGTCCTGTCCAGAGAAGAGCTGGCATTGATCCTCTCAAGTTTTCCTGGATCATTTCAAAAGTTTGTATTTATTGTAGCATTCAAGAAACTTATGTTGTAACTTGATATGTACTGAATTTATTGGCATTGATGTGACATTTTCATCATTACTTTGAAGGTCAGCACCCGTGTTTACAGAAAAGGTTTTTTCTCTGCAGTAGGGGACGAAAGTAGGCCTAGTTGTTCAAATACCTGCAATTGTGAACATGATTACATGTACAGTTTCAGTGAAGAAGTGAACCCGAAGCCTGAATTGTCATACTTGGTGGTTACATGAAAAATCAGCTCATTTTATCTGCCTGGCACACCCGTGAACCTGATTATGATACGGCAGAGAAATAACATTACCGTATTGCCTTTCGTTTCTGAAGTTGGTGTGTACTAAATGAACAGAATCTTTTGAAAATCAAGGTATTAATGATTTTGTGCTCGGAAGTTCTCTTCAACGTATGTGTTTGGTGTTGGTGTTCTTGGTAGAAGTACGACCACGGAGTGACTTGTGCTGATTTTCCCACTACTGTATGACGTAAAAATGCAGGATTGTACTAGTACTAGTATTCTTATACCTGTGGTAGTGACTGTATCATATTTTTATCAGCAAATAAAATGTTTTAATTACATAACCTTTGGGTTTCGTCAGTGCATTGCAAAATTGGGGTGGGTGCAACGAACAGTGCAAAGCCTTTGCTATTTTCCAATCTTGGAGTGTGGTGACTGCGTGTAAGAAGTATTGACATGATTGAGTAGCGTCAAAAATAGATATGGTAGTGTGTTTTATGAGATGTTTGTCACTGGACTCCGAACAGTGCCCAGGTTATCATGAATGTAGTGCCAAACGTGCTTGTTTTAAACTGTGAGAACCTTCCATGCCTGAATCTCTCTGACCGCTGGTACTCACAGTTGTACCCTAAAGTTGGATTAACATGAAATTTTGTATGGTAAGTTGACCAGCTCTCATACGACTAAGTTCAAATGTGCAATATGTATACTCAATTGTCCTGCAGTTTATCATATCATTCCTGATGTTTCGTTTCTTTTCTTGCCAGGCGATGACACACTGGAAGAAGATCGCCCCTCCTCCATCCACCTCAAGAAATCATTATGAAGATGCTGTATTTGGAGGACGTGATTCACATCATAAAGTGCCGAGGGACCCTGACCTGCCAAAGAGACCTTTGTAAGTCATCTTGTGGATGTTTCTGAAATTGCTTTCCAATATTCGTGGAGTTAGCTTTTCGAAGTCTTTTACATTTGATTTAAGTTGGCTGCTGCTGCAGCAGCAATGCAAACCCAGTGCATCCCTTAGGCTTCCCTTACATAGAAGTATACGGTATACGAAAACACCGGTTAAGAAAGGCTTCCCGAGGATTCACGACCGTGAAGCCATTGTTTAGCGGCTGTTTTGTATACCGTATACTTCTATGTAAGGGAAACCTTACGCTTGCGTATTATCTTAAGAGGTGCTAGAAACATTGAAGTCTGCGGTGAATTTCAATGATTTGCTCCAAATTTGATTATTTCACTGTCAATTTTACAGATTTTTTGGCTGAAAGGGGAGGGGGTGCGCGCCCCCTGGATCGACGCCTGACCGTGTTTATCTTGTTATCGTGTTATCTCAAGCTTATTTTCTATCTGCCCTTGGTGATTCCAGGTCTGCATTCATGTGGTTTTGCAAGGCTGAACGACCAGCAGTTCGTGAGGCAAACAAGGATTTGAAAGTTGGCCAGGTTGCCCAGATTCTGTCTGAGCACTGGAAGGCATGTCAGGACAAGTCCCGTTATGAGGCGGAGGCAAACCAAGACAAGCTGAGATACAGAGAGGTAGGAATTGATTTTTTTTCCATCAGGTGGTGTCATGTGCTCAAGATGAAATCGGCCAGCTGGACAGGTCTGAAATTGTCCTGTGATCCTCCTTTTATGTTCAGTTTTTAACAGACAAAACAAAGAAACCATATTTTGCTCATAAATAAAAAAGCTCTTTTTGGAGTTGATCAGAGTTTCTAGCCCTCTTGACTTGCTTTCTGAGCTGGGTTGATTCAATTTACACTGAACAGCAAAAAACACCAATTGAGAGATGAGAATTCTCTATACGTCAGTGAAATAAAAAAAAAGGTTTTGTTTTGAGCATTTGACACCTCCAAAAAACTTTATAATCTAACTTCAGTGTTGATGTGTCCCACTTTTCAGGCGTCTTTGTTTTCCACCTCTCAAATCTCAGGTTGACGTGCATCCACCAGAAATTCCCTTGTATTTCTGCCTCCGATTTACCAAGATCTTGGAAAATAGCCTTCTTGGTTTAACCCTAAAAGCACCCCTGGCTGATCCTGAAAGGTCCTAAGTTTCTTCTCATACCTTAAAAGAGAACCTGTCTTCATATATGTTGATAATGATCAGTTTCCAAATGTTGTACACAAAAACCTCGATGCAAAATTGCAATGTGTGGAAAATTTGGTTGAGGCTAGGGCCTGCTATTAGGGTTAAGCATTGTCATTTTATATGTTGCGCGATCACTGTATGCAACTTCGATGATGCTACCGACGTCTAGCGGCCATTTTGGACCTTGGATGAACCCTCCAGAGCCCTCTTCAACATTTTTTCACAAGTTTAAGTTGTAAGTACATACATGTAGTTTTCTCGCCAAAATTTGTAAATGCTACTGTTGATAAGTCACAATGAGACAGGGGTGGCCCTAAAATTGTGTGTTGCATGCATGTTAGTATTGTAAAGTGTACATTTATTATGCTTAGAAACGACCTGAAATTCTTTTTTATGTCCTCCAAATATTTCCAATATTTTATCTCTGTGGGAAAAATTTCGGTTTTGGAATTTCTTGGAAATGAGTCGCCTGAGATTTGAGCAATTATTCTTGAGTCACTTAATCCACAGAGCCCCTGTCCCCCTTCCTAATACAACTATCTAATACACAATGATGGCCTACCCCTAACCTCTCACCTTTACTCATTCCATTCACTCTTTTTCATCTTGGGTCGGTTTTTATCTATTTTTTGCCAAAGTGGTGTGCACGTGGTTGGATGGTACAATACAATGTTCAACTTCTGTAATCCTGGTGTTGTGGCTTCTTATGCATGATAAACTTTATTTTTGCCACTTTTTATTTCTCATACCTACATACTCTAAACTTTTTATTCTGCAGGAGATAAATGCGTGGAAAGCCAAGCAGAAACAAGCGGCGCCCGCTGCAGCCACCATGAGCCAGGCAGGTCATTCTAGCATGGGTATGAATAATATGGGCATGATGCCGCAGGCCATGGGAATGCCCGGTGCCCACAATCAGATGGGAGGTATGGTCCAAGTCCAGCATCCATCGGTGGCGATGGGTATGATCCCGCAACCTGCCCAACAAATGCTGCATGCGGCTCCTCATCCTCAATCTCAGCTCGCACATCATAATCAAGGTCAGATGCCGATGCACCAGGAACATTCGAGAATGGAAGAATCGTCAAGCGGTAGTTCTGATTCCGAGTCATCCTCTGAGGAAGAGAGCGAATAGATTCTATCAATAGATGGCAGCAGTGACATTCACTTGGTATCCAAGAACTGTTCGAGGACATAAGATGCATCTGCTGTGGTCGTCATGTGGCAGAGAATTGCCTGAAACGTAAAGAAAGCCAAGAAAATCATCTTCATTGTTGTGAGAATTGGATATTTTCCAGTTCCTACTTTTCAAAGTAGAAGTCCATAGCCAGTCAGTCAGGATAAAGTTTAAAACACAAAATTGAGAGACACAGTTCATGGTTTCTTATAATATGAGTAAACAACAGCTCTTCACATAAATAAACGCTTCTGAACTCTGATATGACGAAATATAAATGGGTAATCTCTGTATCATTTCTTGATATACAATGGAATAAGCTGTTCCTCTAATTTTTCTAATTGCTTAAGAAGTTGTAAATTTACAAGCTTGGAGATTCTACGATGATTATGCAAACATTCTAACTGTGTGTGGGACCTTTCCTGGTTCGCTAACCTATGTGTACATGGATTTTTTTGTCCAAAGTGTACAGTCTTTGAGATGAAGCAGCAAAGAGAGATTTTGAATATCTTGAATACCAGAGTCAAACTGCAGTCATTTGTTGCATAGATTCCAAATAATGGATGGTCGTTTTCTCCTGTTTAGTTGACATAAACAGTTAAAACAAATCTGCTGGAATTGTGGACAAACGGAGCATCTTGGTTAATGCAGATTGACGATTCCCACAATCCTGTGTAGCAACGGAGCTGGTGAAAGTGACGAGGTTTTCAACCTCTCTCTTGTTTCTTGTATGTAAACTATGATATTTTCACGTGGTTCTAGAAATATCTGAATTTTAAGCATCTAAGTGTGTGGTGGTGATGTTTTGATATCATTGTGAGCTTGTTTGGGCTGGGAATTAGAGCTTTTAAAAGTCAATGCGTGTCATTGTTGGAGTGTATTTCCCGTGGACTAAACACTGAGACATGATACTTTCTTTACCTTGTTTGTTGTGTTTCAACTTCTCTGACATGTGCGAACCTGTTTTTTGTTTCCTGTTCATTGGCTTCATTCTCTTGGAGTGAACTTAGGAACAATTTGTTGATGGTGAACTCCAGCTTGGCCAGAGCTTTGGTCCTCTGCGCTGACTCATTCACGACCAAGAATCCACAGTTGGTTTTGGAAATTCTAATACATGAAAAGTTGGATCCCAAGTCCTTCACATGTAGTATTACAGTATATTTTGCACATCCAGGGCTTATGTATTTCTTGTTAATAGTTCAAAATATTTTTTGTGAGCTTTATTCGAGCGGAGAATGTCATTAGCACTGCTGTCAAGCTCGTATTGAGGGTTGTGTCGTTGTTGGAGTAACAAAATCCAATAACTTCATAAACTGCTTGTTTGACTTTTATGAGCGAATGAGTGTTTGATTTTAAAGGTGTCGCATAAATGTTGACATGATATTCTTACTAGTATTATTTTGTTGATTGAATAAAAATGTCGTTGAATTGGCAGGAGGTCCTGCTAACTTTTGATTGCATTCTTTGAAAGTACCAAATGTTGAGTGACAATTTTTAGCTCCTGATCATCAGGAATGATGGTCGTTTTGTGGGCCGGTTTTCTGCGTTCTTTTCTTTTCACTCTCTAACAAATTTTCTCGAAATCTGACTGAAATTATTTTCATTTTGTACATGTGTTTCAAAATAGAAAGAACATACAGTAAATTATTTTATGAATGATCTCTAGTCAACCTAGTAGAACTGAGTTCTGTAATGGTACACACCTGATGAAGTTTATGACTGTCCATGGTTGTAGCTTTGAAAAAAGATGTGATTGATGTAGTGATTTGGAATACTATTGACTATCTGGGGTGCTTTTCCGAATTGAATATATGGACCTTTTAATATTAAGTTGCCTATTAAATTTCTAATATGGTAGGTGTCAAAGAAAAATGTACCAGCAAAATCGCTTGTATGAGCAAGGATACCGGTACTTTGATATTTGAAGTATCAGACCAATACTAAAAAGAGAATCAATGTCATAGCTCAGTTCTGTTAGGCTGATTGCTTCTGTTTATCTTAGCATAGAGGTACTGAAAGAATGAAACTGAAAATTAATTAGTGTAACCTATGTAACAAATTGTGTATGCCAAGGTGTCAAACCTGGCCAGAATAATATATTTTTTGAGCTTGTATCCTGTTTTAGAATACACTGTAGTTCTCACTTGAATTCTTCTGAAAGGTGTCCAAAATGTCTATAGTTCCCAGTCTATTGTCCAGTTGGCATCTTGTACGGTGATTGTGAGGTATTATTAGAACTTGAAAAAAAATACGCCAGGATTTTTGCTTGATTATTCTGAGTTCCTATGTTTTGTAGCTGTTTGAAAATTCAGCCCTGACCATGCAGGCTATGGGAGGCCATTTCTGACAAATTCTGCAGGTACTGGCATTGAAAAGAGCTCACATTCCATTTGAAACAAATAACGTTAAATAACATTTTTCTAAGCGTGCTGAAAAAATGAAAATTAACACCCCTGGGGATATTTCGCCGAAAAATGCACATATACATATAGGTTGCCCTCTTACTTGTCTTACTTAGCATCGAAGCCCCTTTGGCACTGCAGTTGTTTATGTTTCCTCCAAGACTAAGTCCCTAAAAACAGGTTGCTGTCGTTTATTCCTCCCACAAAGTCCTTAGGGATCGTCTCCAAAATACAAACGTGTGGAATTCGTTTAAACGAATTTAAAACGACTTTTCATAAACGAAATTGAAACGAAAAAATTCAAGGTGTCCAAAATGTCTATAGTTCCCAGTCTATTGTCCAGTTGGCATCTTGTACGGTGATTGTGAGGTATTATTAGAACTTGAAAAAAAATATGCCAGGATTTTTGCTTGATTATTCTGAGTTCCTATGTAGCTGTTTGAAAATTCAGCCCTGACCATGCAGGCTATGGGAGGCCATTTCTGACAAATTCTGCAGGTACTGGCATTGAAAAGAGCTCACATTCCATTTAAAACAAATAACGTTAAATAACATTTTTCTAAAGCCTGCTGAAAAAATGAAAACTAACACCCCTGGGGATATTTAAAAATTTAACTGAAAAATGCACATATACATATAGGTTGCTCTCTTACTTAGCGTCGAAGTCCCTTTGGCACTGCAGTTGTTTATGTTTCCTCCAAGACTAAATCCCTAATGCCCGTGTCACACTGTCCCGAAGTTGACACCTGATGACCATACGAATTAATGGAAACTTTTGGAAATCTTACTGATAAGTGCCAGCCTGAAGAAGACCCCGGTTGGGATCGAAAATTTGCAAGATTCTGGAAGTTGACTTTGAGGCCATTTTCATGCAAAATTCCATATTCGTGTGGCCATCGGGTGTCTAATTTCGGGACAGTGTGACACGGGCATAAAAACAGGTTGCTGTCATTTATTCCTCCCACAAAGTCCTTAGTCCTGGAACTTCACAAGATCTAATTAAGCTGCCTGTGTTATATCAAACTGTGAGGCATCCATAGATAGTTTGGGCCTTGCAATGTCTTGCCTTTCTCAACTCGACCCAAAGCAAATTGCTGAGAAGTCTTCGTCTTTCATTTAGATGTCTATTTACACAACTTGTCGTATAATATTCATATTTTCCTGTAGTATTCTCCTCACAATTCTTGTCACTCAGTGTTTTTGCCTTGTCATATTGAGGGGACATGAAATGAAATACCCGGTAATGCTTGGCGTGTACCATTCTGTCAAGTTAAATTGATCAAGACATGGTGTCTGTCGGCAGGGCTATTTTATGAAATGTCATTCTTCAATCTGAACAGGGCTTCGTAGATTTGTTAACGGTCATCTTGCCTGAACAGACTGGACAAGGTCTGTACCACCTTTAGCCCGTGACATAACAATCAGTTTCTTTCATCTATAGTAATAAATAGTGAATGTTAAAAGGCGCCTCTCCATATGAAAGTTTATTTGCGTACAACTTCCTCTCAATGAGCAGTTCATCACTGTTGGTTTCCGTATGACTTTTGCAAACACTAATGATACAAACAACGATAGTCATGATAGTTAACTACGGCTGAGTTACCCATTGGCACCGAGAGCCAACTCGGTGGGAGAAAACGTACGTTTTGGAAAATGTGACCATGCATTCAAAATAACTACAAAGCAGTGTGCAATCTTCCAGTCTGGCCGAGCAAGGTGATCAAGACCCTGAATTATTTCTTTTACACTACAGTGTATTTTCTTCGTTGTTTTGGGTTCTTTGAGATGAGCTCTTTGTTCCTAAGTTCATGAGACTGGACAAACTTGCTTCTTTATCATAGACCCTATCATGATAGTCTCATATCGTTTGTGTTTCTGCACATCACTCAGAACTAGTTATTATTTCACGTGTAGTAAAAGACATTTGTATGGGCAATAAAATGTTTTAATCTATCCTGGAAAGTCTCGTTACCTTTCTTATTCTGGTTTTCTCTGTGGTTATACCCTGTCATGCAGTCATACACTCTTGTCTGAGAAGCAGACATTTCTTGGTGTTTTGTTGTCATTATGTACCGGTACCTGGGAATTATAGTGAGTTGGAGTGGAGACTACCAACAACTAATTGAGTGATTTGTCTTTATATGTCACACAAGAGAAACCAGAGCACCTGGTCCTTGAGTAAATGGATCCTCTTTTCCTCTGCAATAGCTGCAACAAGAATCATCTGTGTCACTCCTGAGTCAGAAATTTCACCGTTCGTCATGATCTACAAGGGTTTTGATGAAGAATTCTTAATGTTTTCTGTTTTCGTAGGAAATGACGAACTACAAAGCGATGAATCCCAACCGGCCCAAACAACAGCAACACCACTTCAATGAAATGCCATTTGACATGGGGCATGCTCGCCCCACAACTAAGCCACCACGAGACCCTGATCTACCGAAGAGACCTCTGTGAGTATCGCAAAATGCAGCGTACTTCAGCAAGTACCGGTACCTGCGCAACCAGAACTAGGACCAGTGTTGTGTGTGCACTCTTTAATAGATGGCTTTACCAGTGCTGATTCCCGCAGCAAATTCAACTCTGAAATACAATGACAATGTTAACTGTCAAAGACTAAATGTAAACCGTTCGGTTGACTCAGGTTGAATATGATAATTTTGCTTTCTTTCAGGTCTGCATTCATGTGGTTCCAGAAAGCACAGCGATCAGCAGTCTCTGAGAGTAACCCAGATCTAAAGGTGGGCCAGATCGCCCAAGTCCTGTCAGAACAGTGGAAAGTGTGTCTGAATAAGGAACAGTATGAAGAACTGGCAAATGCTGACAAGAGACGATATGCTGAGGTGGGTTGCATCAAAATGAAAAAAAAAGAATCCGTTGTATATGTAATCTTGTCGGTGACGTTGATGTGCTCTTGTTGGCAGTGGCGCCAAGTCCATCTAGTCAATAGCACACCGCCCGGTTTCTATTTTTACCAGCGAAGGTCGGACAAATATTAGATAACAAGTAGACTTTACTGAGTGACCACATTGTCGATGGTGAGACAGGACAAAAGCAGGGTCGGACAAACACAATGAAATTGACATGTCCGACGTCACTCGGGCGGTTCGCTATTGCGGCATGAGCCAATCAGTATTTTCAGTTAGAAGAAAGAAAACAGCCACCATTTTACAGCTTGCATCATCATTTGAAACATTTTGATTGTAAGTCAGTCGGCTGTTCCTTCTACATGTACTTGTATTCCTGTGTTTTAGGAGATGAAAATTTACAAGGCAAAGAAGGGCGACCTCACTCAGGTGAGAACGAGTGTTCCCAACTCGGCTGTCGGAGTGATGCCAACTCCACAATCCATGGGTCATCCACAGGGTCACCTGCCCATGCCCCCCAAGCGGCCTCACCAAGATGAAGAGCATTCATCATCTGGGTCAGATTCATCTGGTTCCGACTCGGACAGCGATGAAGATGACGATGATGAAGAGAGTGATTAATCAATCAGTTTGTTAATTAGCAAGGTGTAATAATTGACTCTATTAAGTCGTCGTTCAGCCCTGGGGACCGCAGAGCTTCGTTGCAAATATGATCGTTTAATTCTTTGCTGAGATATGAATTTCAGAATTCTGTTGTTCAATTGATGTATTCTTTTCAACATGTCGAATCTTCTAGTGTGATTTTAATATTCGAGACCGCAAGTTCCAAAATAATTTTGCAGCAAAGCCAACCTCGGTTAGGGGCTGAATGGATGAAACAAAACACTTGTATATCTTGATGTAACCACTAAATTGTCCATGTGAGAGATGTTCATATCAGAATTTGAATCACTATTCATTTAAGGTAATTTCATTGATCTCCAAAAGATGTCGCCACTGCTGTGTAACATCTGTGGTACTCCGAGGTCTGTTTGGTTACATGTATAAAGGAAACACCCTCTTGCTTGGCATTGGCAGAGAATTTTACGGTCGGTTTATTTTGATACAATGCCTGATGAGAGTATCTCGGAGGTTTTTATGGTTTTCATGTGTCTCATTGATGGAAANTGCTGTAAAACTTGTGATTATCATTTTAAAAATTCATCTGATTTCGTGTTGTTCTCTTACAAATTATTGGTTGACAGTTTTGCCACAGTGGTTAATAATCTACAGGAATTGGTAGGGAACCTTTTTCTGCAACCAATTCATCGTTTCCACGACGTGACTCCGACAGTGTCCGCCATTGCTGACGTCGCCGTAATGACGCAAAGCTGATGATGCAAAGCTGGTGGGCAAAACGCGCAACGTCACAGAACGATGTAGGGCTGGGCCTACGTCATGGAAACGATGAATACATTCGCTGGCTGCGTGACGTTGGAACCTCCCATCTGTTGGTGTGTTCAGGTGTTCATGCTGAGCATCTTTCTGGCTAGAATTTGCATTGTTTGCCTCAAAAATTTCATATGGAAAGGCTCTCTTAATAAACATGGAGGAGTTATGTTCTTGTAATGACACAGGGTCATGCAAAAGTCTTCAAATATTCATCTCTCCTAATTAGTCATCTGGCTGATGGTGAGCAATCCTGTGGTTATCAGAGGTTCCAAGTACTCCCTCCCCACCCTTGTAGTGGACAGCACAGGGTTGTGAAGAAGTGGAGTGAGTACCGGTACTATTCCATTAGATGATGTATGATAAAATTTTCCTGTTGATTTTTGGGATTTAGTGGCGTGCCTGCTTATCCCACTTTTTGCCCATTTTGATGCTTTGAGTCGACGTGGGTTGTTTTATTACTGGCAAAAGTGTTAATTAGGTCTAATGTAGTTTTTGTTTTCAATGGTCAATGTTAAGTCTTAATGATGCTGAACTTTAATCAAATGTTAGGAATTAGTCTTCAATGGCATTTTTGCATTGTGAAAAAATCAAATTCATTTCATGCTTTGGTATAAACTTGCGTTTTGAAAGTAAAATGGCAAAAATGTATAGGTCCAATCAGTGGTGTTACTTTAAAAAGAAAAGTGCATCCCTTGACAAGTGAATTTTTTCCCCCGATTGTATATTTCAACTTTCTCCTAGTAGAACATTCCATTGCATTATTCAGATTTTCAAATCAATTTTAGTAAATTTCCCTGTACTCCTGTAATGGTGCAAAATCTAATACTCCCAACTTTTCTGTGTGAAATATTAGGTCTTTTTT
>NMRB01003589.1:46675-58257 GCA_002633025.1 Notospermus geniculatus | reverse complement strand
TGAAACAAGGCAGATGCTTTGACTGGAATATTTTGCATCACTGAGACGGCAGGTTGTTTCACTGTCGTAAAGATGCAGGATTGCCACTAACTAATCATGGTGGGAAAATAACCATATTAAAACATGGTTATTTCAGTTACCAGAAACCAGAAATTTGAAGGGATGCGCACAGGCTTTGCTTGATTAATTCTGAGGAATAGATTAAAAAGGAAAAAAACAGTGAAAGTACATTGTATTCGTTCTTCATTTCATTCACTCAATGGCTTCTTGATTTCTCAATTCAGGTCATCGCCACCACATCGTTGATTTCAGTGTGCGTTCCAAGATCAACTGTATTAAATGACTTAGTGGCAGCTTTGTGAGTATCCAGTATGCTTACTTTATACCTCACCTTTGTGGGCGTGTTGCTGAGTGACTCTTCATGCAATAGTGACAAACACTTGATCTGTTCCCAATCCTTCTGTGTGCAGAATACAATTGATAGGCACAGGAGAAAAAAATCGATCTCATCTCAAGATAAAATGATTCTCTAACTCTTGTGCCTAAAATAAGTTTCTTTTGCTACTCGAATGGACATAACTGGGTCTCCACTTGAGATGACATTGTCTCCAACTGGTTGAAAGGATTCTCAGCTGTTTCCACCGGATTGTCTGTTGTCTCGAATCAAATAAACAAGTTATGTCTCCATATAAAAAAAAAACGTTTCACACCCAGTGGATTTCGAACCCACGACCTTCTGACTGCAAGTCAGACACCAGAGAACCAGCACACCACCGAGCTCCTCACAGGAGCAGATTCTGTTTCCCCTCCATTTTTTGGTTTCCAAGACTTGAGTTGTGACGTGTCCCCAAAATCAGACACCAACTTTCTCCAGCAGATGCCCTTCCCATGGAGAACTGAGAAAACTCAAAATGAGTAGATTTTGTCTCTACTTAATGACATGAATTAATGAAACTCCAGTTGCAGTTGTCTCCAGCCAATGCAAGAGGGCATCAGCCGGAGAAAACTGGTGTCTTGGGTTCGAGTAGCAAAAGACTCATTTTAGGGACAAAAGAGTAGGTTGGAGAATCATTTTATCTCGAGATGAGATCGATTTTTTTCTCTGTGGGGTACACATCAGTATGGTATGGGTAGACACAGCAATTATTAAATTTCTTTTGGTAACTTTTGCTTCATAAGATATCACAACATTTCATCAGATATCCCAAATCTCATTCTTTCAGATACCTGTCAATGTGCATACTCCAGTTCCTGAAAATCATCATCAGCTACTTTGGTGGTAGGGATCAAATGATTTTAGCCCTAGCAAATGAGAAACTGAAGCTCCGCAGCAAGCCTTTCTGCTTTTGTGTCTGCTGTCCTGAGGTTCCAGTCAACAAGTAAGTCAAGGCTCCCAACACGCTGTGCATGACACTTATGTACCAGTGGGAAGCTTCTAATTTTTCCTTGTTTTGAGAGCTATACGGGTACCGTACATGTTTGACCAACTGTCGATTTGTCTCACTTTCAACAATGAAAATCTTCCACAATTTTCTTTCATAGACAAAATCTGAGGAAGATGTACTACATCGTACTACAAGTGATCATCATTCGTCCTCTGCTGTTTTTCTGTACAAGTGTTTATCTGGCGGATTTGGGAACAGACTCAATGGTAGGTTTTTTCCTGTTACTTTATGTGACATTTTCCGAAAAAGGGAAATAAAGACTGAAGTCGGTCATCTTGATATTTCACAATAATCAAGGCATGAAATAATAAGAGGTTTCTATAATGGTGAAAGACAGCTTCCTACCAGACTCGAACTAACGGACCCACGCATAAGACATCCATCGCCAGCACTCAACCCAACCACTAGGCCAAATCCCAATCTTCAAAAAAAAGATGGTTCAGCCCATGTAAATGGGAGGTGGCCCACAGCACCGCGCGAGCAGTTCAATCTCTGAATCCCAACTGTTTTACGTTATACAAGGGGTCACATAAGGAGATACAATTAAAAGGGCATGAATACCAGGGCCCAAATCCATAAAACCTTGCTGGGCGTAGTTGCCTGCTAAAGTGCCCAGTTTGTACCGGCCGATGTACACAACTAGCAACCAACTAAGCTAGCAAGGTTTTATGGATTTGGGGCCTGGTTTCTAAGGTGAAAGACATGCGTAATAGCTTCCTACCGGACTTTAACCCACCTGCCCACGGACCTCGCAAAAATCATGGGTAGGGCCTATTACATGTTACATTACCGATACCTATGTATCATAGACAGATTGCGAAATGGGGTAAGACTCCACGGACAATTCTGCCAGCACTCAACATTACTGCATGTATAGGGCCTATTCAGAAAAAGCCCTTTGGCTGGTATTCATAAAATTAGCAAATGCATTTACTTATGATTTACACAGCGAGGTCCAATGAAAATGTACTACAAAATTTGAAGTAAAAGCATTTGCTAGCTTTTATGCATATCTATCACCCTTTGTCTTTCACAGACATTTTTTGATTTCATATCCAGCCAAGTCAAGAAGCAATGATTGTCGTATCTGTCCTGCACATGTGCAGTACCCTAATAGCTATGTATGGCCTTGTATTGGTCTTCAATGTGTCGCAAGTCCACCTAGAGATATTTCATATAAAACGGAAATTCGCAATGCTGCACTTGNAGGGGGCGAGGGGGGCAGTTGCCCCCCTGAGCCAACCAAAAAACGTGATTTTCATGCGGATTTTGGGCAAAAAACGGCAAAAAGAGGTCTTCTGCCCCCCTGAGAGGCTTCTGCCCCCCCCGGACCAAAAAGTTAAATACGGCCCTGCAGGGCCAACGCTAGCATTATTGGCCCTGATAAGTACGGATGAGGCCATCACAAGCTACTCATGTTCCTCACTTGGATGGGGTCTTTTACTTGCCCTCGCAAAGACACAAGGTAAAGGCACCACAGCTTACTGTCCCATGCGACGGACTGAAGACCCGGGAATTAAATCCCATATGGCCCGGACTGGATTCGAACCCGGGACCTGCCGCTTGCTAACCGGACGTGATAACCACTAGGCTATCAGGCTCATCCCAACTGGGATGTTACCGCACCCTAGGTGCCATCACTCTTGTACGTCATACTGGGAGAATCCGGCATACATGTATTTCTTGTCAGAAGAAGACGAGAATGACAGCAATCCAGGGTGGGAGGGTGGGCAAGGAGATCACACACGCCCCTCGATCGCCGTGTCATTCTCACACATGTAGGCCTACGCCCCACACTTCGCCCACCCACTCGTGGCCTGAACACAACTGCCCCGATTAGCTAGCTATTCACAAGTGGTTATATGTCCCCTAGTGAAACTTTCACTCTTCATTTTTTAGAGAGTAATGTTGTGATTTTTTCTATTTTTTGCTTGTATAATGCTTTTACGTACTTAGTGTCAATACGATAAAGTTGGTTTATATACATATACTGGTAGGTTTACATACCGTGTTTACATGTATATCAAGCAGCTTTCTGTGCATTAGGATTCCTGAGGAAAACATGCAACAAGAGGAGGAATCCCTGCAGTAGAAATGAGCCTTCTTCAAACATAAGTGACATGAAACAACATTGGCCATCTTACAGTACTGCACTTCAATATTGCGGCCCCGCAAATCATTCCAATTTACGAGTTAAATAGACGTTCATCCCTAAGAAATTGCAAAATTCAGTGTTCGATATGTTTAATAATACCGTCCAATTCCAACCGTCTCCACGGATTCTTATTACAATGTCCACTCCAATATTCAAACTTGATCCTTCCCAGGTTCATGTCTTTATTCCTTTGATTTTCATTTCGGCCCATAAGGCCGTGTGCACCATCTTCTTCCATCCAATCCAAAATTAGCAAAACGTTCTCCTTGGTGAAGCGGTATCTTTTGTGGAAATCACCATCTCTAAACTCCTCCATCGGATTGCTTCTATCTCAAATCAGCCGTCTCTGGCCGTTGAAAATTGTCAAAGCGTTGACCCAGTTCATCTTGTCACTTCAGTCACTTCTTCAAAAATGTCTTAATCCAAGTTTAAACCTACCCTCAAGCGCGCTAACCACTCGACCACCGGGCTTAGACATAATTACTTCCACTCCAATATTCAAACTTGATCCTTCCGAAGTTCAAGTCTTTATCCCTTTGATTTTCATTTCGGCCCATAAGGCCGTATGTATCATCTTCTTCCATCCAATCCAAAATTAGCAAAACGTTCTCCTTGGTGAAGCGGTATCTTATTGTGGAAATCACCATCTCTAAACTCCTCCATCGGATTGCTTCTATCTCAAATCAGCCGTCTCTGGCCGTTGAAAATTGTCAAAGCGTTGATCCAGTCCATCTTGTCACTTCAGTCACTTCTTCAAAAATGTCTTAATCCAATCTTACCCCTTGGCTGGTTTAGAATAATCTGTGGTTTAAACACCGGATAAAAGTTAATCCATGTTGGTGCAAGCGGATTAACTTTTTAAACCATATTTATACATAGTTTAAGCCTAATCTAAGGTTTTTCCACGTTGGTGCAAGTTGTGGCTCAAGCTGAGTTCAAGATGATCTTCGTTTGGTGCATACGGCCCCCAGGGGCCTATACTCCGTCCCCAGCAGGTCGTGGTCCACTGGCAGCTATCATTAGGTAGACACTGTCATGGAAAATTTGATCTACTTGTTCACTTTCATGTTGTGTAATCTGCGAGTCGTCAGTTAGTTACTGTAAACACTTAGTCATGCTTTTTCAGGTTTTCCGTAATATCAAAGAATATTGTATATTAAACAGTCTATTATTTAAATTGGGAATTATTAAGTACCTGGGAGTCAAATGGAAACGGAATTTTCAACCACCTAGTGTAACATTCGAAANTCCATTGTCCCCATATTCTCCTTTTACAGTTAATGTTGACACTGCTGTCTGATGAAAAATATTTTTCAGAGGTCTAGGGGCCTAAATATTTTCATCATTTCGGCTCAAGAATGCAAGTAAAGGTTTGGTTCACCATTTTCTGACAGTCACGCGGGGTCGATATTGATAACAAATCGACAAGAAAAATAAAACTACAAAATAATTGATAGAAAAAAGCAGCTGTCGTGAGGGGATTCGAACCCGCGGCCTTCAGTTTGACAGCCACGCACGCCAACCACTAGACTGCTGGGACCTATGCGTTCATTTGGGGGAATCATTAAAGTTTGCTGACTGAGCACTTCCGTCGCGTAGGCCTAAAATCTCGTCGGCTCCCCAAGAATTTTCATAACTGGAGACACGACTGATTGAGATTTTAGTCGGTTCCACAAGGAAATTCCATGAATTGGAGACCCGACTGGTTGAAGTTTCAGTCGGGTCCGCAAGAAAATTTTATGAACTGGGGAACCGACGGTCGGGTATATATCCACTGCGTTATTATATTATCATTTTTATATTAAGGTACAAAAGGCACAAAATTGACACACTAAATGATAATGAACAAGAAGTCAATCATTTTTATATTAATATATTATATTAGGCCCTGTGGGTAATATATTCTTGGTAATATTATGAAATCTTTCTGACTTGTATTGTGTCCTTTCTATTCTGGGGCTGTAAATTGGATTGCTTTGAATAAAGATTTCCAATTGCCAGTTTATTGACTTCTTCCGACAATCCGTATCCTTGTCTGGTTCAGGACTGCCGAAGGTCCATCCTGAACAGACAGGTAGGCCTACAGGTCCACTACGTTACTTACGTGGGTACGCGGAAAAAATCCCCTTTTGGTAAGTAGGAAAAATCCCCCCGGAAAAAAAATCCCCTTTTTGGTAAAGTAGGAAAAAATCCCCCTTCTGGTTCGATAGGAAAAATCCCCTCTTTATAGCATCATAATGTGTACATGTACTGTTCTTCTGAATTGATTTGATTTGAAGTCTGTTGATATTTGAATGATGGGTTTAAGCCACATTACGTTGAAACCGAAGCGTATTACACTACTAGTGAAGTAAAGGAAGATTATTTCCTGGGGGATTTTTTCCTACAAAAAGGGGATTTTTCCGGGGGCATTTGTCCTATTTTACCAAAAGGGGGATTTTTTCCTACTTACCAAAACGGGATTTTTTCCTGGGGGATTTTTTTCCTACATTCGTTGTGATGGCCTGGGAATATGGATTTCTACAAAACTAGGACAGTTCTCAAACATTGGGTTCAAAAAGAAAAATAGCAGGACACGGAGTTATTGATTTAGAAATATCCAATTGGCCATAAAATTCACCATTTATCTTAAACAGGTCAGCAATTAGACCTAGGCCCCAGTTTATAGGATTGCACAAATGCAAGATTACACAGCGAACTTTGCAATTCCGATATCTATTTTTGGGTGTCACACGGCCAGCACCGGTATCTCACAGCAGGACAAAGCAATTAAAATCTCGTGAAAACGACCATCTAAATGGCTGCATCAGGGGATAACTGTACTGATGATATTCCAAGCAGTGAAGACCTCTTTCACTGTAAGTATAATCCATAAAAATAACACAAAACCTGAAGCAGACGATATCAGTTCCGGTATTCCATTATCTGTGTGTAGGTTTATTGCACCAAAACCAACACATTCAAGCCTTTTATCAATAAGGCGGATGGGGTGGGCGAAAGTATGATGTTTGCCATTATTTCTGAAGTGCGGGGCATCACCTCTATGCCCAAGTCGCAGTTGTTTCCCCATTCACTCTAGTGGCCTATGATCTGTATGAAATTCATAAAGTTGGCTTCATCATCAAATGGCAGTTTTGGTTACATTTTGGGAATACCGGTAATTATTGGCAAAATAGATCTAAATCTTTACATGTATTTTTGTTATTGGCTAACAAGTCAACCGATGTCACAGCTTTTTTTTCACAGATGTCGATGTTGGTTACATCATCATTGTTGCGATATGTGCTGTGTTAACCATCATTATCATTGGCATTTACATCGAGGAGATTTTCTGCATCTTGAGGGCTGATGCCAAAGATAGGAAAGAAAGGAGACGACCAATATGGATCTTTGGTTTATATCCAGTAAGTGCTAAGCAGTAGTTTCATGGCTCAAAATGTGTATGAAACAAGGCAGATACTTGACTGGAATATTTTGCATAACTAATTCGGCAAGTTGTTTCACTGTCGTATGCAGGATCCACTAACTAATCATGGTGGAAAAATAACCATATTAAAACTCTGGCGATTTCAGCTACCAGAAGAAGAGATGCGCACAGGCTTTGATTAATTCCGAGGAATAGGTTAAAAAGAAAAAAGAAACCATGAAAGTACATTGTATTCGTTCTTCATTTCATTCACTCTCCATGGCTTCTTGATTTCTCAATTCAGATCATATCCACCACATCGTTGATTGCAATATGTGTTCCAAGATCAACTGTATTAAATGACTTAGTGGCAGCTTTGTGAGTATCCAGTATTTGTATACCTGACCTTGGAGGAATTATACTAATTCCTCCAAGACCTGACCAATGTGGGCATGATGCTGAGTGACCTGATGCAATAACAAACACTTGTTGGTTTCCTCCTGTTAGTATCCCATTAAGTACAGAATACAATTGATAAGGTAGGCCTACACAGTAGGCCTAAACAGTTAGGGCAACTGAATTTTTTGGTAACTATTGCTTCACTTAAGATCATTTCATGATATCTTCATGATTATGGTTCCCCGATCTTAAAGATAATATATCACGACTTCATTGTTGATATTTAATGTTTGTAAACATGGATGTTTACATTATGTTATTTTGGACTTTTGGGACATGCTGGACTATGTTAAAATTCTCAGCCTCACGTGTCCGGGTGATTGAGATATCATGAGATTTTGATATATCAAACTTGATAGTTTGAAATATCTCTACCTGTGTTAGAGATAGAGGCATGATATCACCCATACTTAGGTTACTGAGGATGCCCATTTCGATTATGCAATGACCTTGACGATCAAAGGTCAAGGAAGGTCAAACTTGAGAATTTGAAATATCTTATGCCCGTGATAGAGATAGAGACATAACATCACCAATACTTACCGTAGGTTATTGAGGCTGCCTATTTCGATTATGCAGTGACCTTGATGATCAGAGGTCAAGGTCAAAGTCAAACTTGATAGTTTGAAATATCTCTACCTGTGTTAAGAGATAGAGGCATGATATCACCCATACTTAGGTTATTTAGGATGCCCATTTCGATTATGCAATGACCTTGACGATCAAAGGTCAAGGTCAAGGTCAAGGTCAAACTTGAGAATTTGAAATATCTATGCCCGTGATAGAGATAGAGACATGATATCACCCACACTAAGGTTATTGAGGCTGCCCATTTCGATTATGCAATGACCTTGATGATCAGATATCAAGGTCAAGGTCAACCATGAGATAAGTTATTGGCACGAGATCAAGTGTTCTGTGGGATTCATCGTCGTAGTTCATCAATCAATGTATCCTGATATCTGTCAATGGATCCTGATCTCTATCAATGTATCCGATCTCTATTAATGTATCCTGATCAACAGGCATAGAGATTCCAGAAAAGACTTGTTGTATATGTGGTGACCCACCATGGCTAAAAGGCCCACATGGACCAAATTATGGACTCTGAGATTGTTGTATTTCCTGATTCTACATTCAGTAAGCTTTAAAATGAGATATAGCACAGGTCTGTATCTTAAAAAATGACAAAGTTACAGCATTTTGAAGTCGGGATGCATGCGGACTTGAGAAAAAGCCAATTAAAGATGCCCGAAGGATTACGTAATTAGGCATTGTTTCCATTTTTCAGATGTGCATGCCTTTACAAAAGCATGGTTTTGATGCCTTTTTACCTCAATTTCAGCGATAAGGTTCTTTGAGCAAAGAAATAAGATGATTTTGAAGGGTTTTCTGCAAAAATCGCAATGTTGAATTTTTTTCACCTACAATGCATTGTTTTGATTATGTGGGCTCTGGCTCCTTATCTCATTGTGCGACATGCGGGCCTTTTAGCCGTGGTGGGTCACCGCTCTATCAATGTACCTGTACATCGGGCGGGAACCATACGAAATTTACAATGTCATCTTCTTGTTGTGTGAGTGGCTCTCATATGGGCAAAACTACTTGTATATGAAATTGTGTCATTGTTCTCAGCGAAAGCCGTGAGGAAACAAACAATAGTACATTGCCCACTGAGAGCCACCTCGCACGAGAAAAATCTCAAATGCAGCACCACCTTTAGATGTGCAACTACCACATATGGCACACACCGGGTTTTGTAAGTAATGCAGAAGAAATGTAGGAGAAAGATCTGCTATCATACAAAATACCATTATGATATTCATAAACATATACATTTGTGTTTATCCCTCGAGCAATTTTCTGTACGTGAACATGAAGTGCAATATGCTATTTAAAAACATGAAACTCCAACCAAGGTCACGAAATGAACGCATGGCATCATTGACGCTGTAAGACCTAGAACGTTGTGAATAGTAGTATGAGGTTTTCACGTCCGAATCGAAGACCAACCGCAAGAAATACCGACAGTGACTGACACTTTTTTAGTCGATCCATTGCTTTATTCTCCCCCGGAGACCACGGAGGGGACTTGAAAATTAATACCGCCCATCCTTCCACATACATGTTGTTTTGTGTACATGCCGCTCGCCGCTAGTAACCCCTTCTGCTCTATAAATTAAGAACGACTGAAGATTTTGGGTTCATATTTAGTGGGGAATGTATGATGGGCCAAAGGTATGTCACGTGAAAGAATCGGCCATATCTGATTCTACACTTTGCCACCAGGGGACCAAAATCCGAAACACAAGAACTGTGATTACGCCTTTAATACTGAATGGAATTTCACCAAATTTGTATGGTTGGCACAACTAGCAAGGATACCGGTAGGCTACGTACATATGTCGTAGGATTTTTTATTTTAATCGATATTCAGCTCTATATATATACAGGGGGCGTTTAGATGTTCGCGAAAAAGAATCGGCCAAATCTACATGTAATTCTCCACTGCAAACTCTCTGCAATCAGTCCCCTCCAGAACGTAAGTCTTCAAAATACACAACCGTCGGACTTGCACCATGGGCGACGGGGACGCTCAGCGCAACGCTTGTTTGAAACCTGACGTCGGTATATTTCAGAAACGGCGCTTAGCGATCGATTGGTAAATTGGTTCCCGAAGCAGTAACCTTTTCAAGTTACAATGGCAAAATATCGGAAATTTTCTGTGAAAAACGTATGACATTAACAAGTCCAACACAGCTTAAAAGTAACGCGCACCTACGAGGAGTCTTTCGTATGTCAAATAAAATCTTTTTGAAATTCTAAACCCAAATACAAAAGTTCTTATTTTGTCGTCATAAAATAACAAAGTTACTGATTGGTTCCCATAACTCGAGGATACGACAATGTGGGAACGATGGTACTAATCGCATTGCAGTTAATCTCACCGACACCTGGCGTTCATTAAGACCGCCCATCCTTACAGATGGGTGGGCAGTCTTCCTTGTTTTTACTGGTTTTCTTTCTCTGCATCTCTTCCTCTCTCCTAATCCAATCCTGGAAATGTCAAAATTGTCCCCAAGATACATGTAACTCAATAAATACAGCGAATATCAAGATGTTATTGCCTACATCGATAGATATCAGCTACAAGGCTATTGATCCCTATTCAAATCGATATCATAATAAACTTGTTATTGCGGAGGAATTAATTGTCGGTTTTTAGCCCGCTTGGCCGCAAGGCCCAGCAGGGCTTAAGCTGTGGTTGGGGTCATTGAGTGGTGGTCTGTCGTGCGTCAATCCGTACGTACGTACGTAAGTACGTACGTCCGTACGTACGTCCGTAAACTTTTGGTTTGTTAGCGCTCTAGCGCCTTTATTTTTTGACGAATCTTTTTGATCTTTGGTGGGTGTATAAATGGGCCTAACATCTAGGTCGAGTTCGATTTTGAGCACGGTTGGATTCCTATTTTGGCCTCCAGGGGGCGTTTTGTGAAAAATTTCAAAGGGCTATATTTTGATCATAATGGTTTGAACTGTTGTGTTGAAACTTTGTACACATGTACTTCTAGGTTATAGCAACTGACAAAACTTCGGTGCAATCTGATTCTTTACTTAGCCACTAGGGGGCCAAAACCAAAATCATGGAAAGTGCTATTTCTCCCTAAAACCTAGCGTCCACTAGGGCGCGGACAAGACGCGGAATGCAAATTTAGTAAATCCGCATTCATTCAGCAACCTCTCCGCATATTCTTGAAAGGTTCCGTTCACTGTCTTTATCATTCCTGAACAGTTCGCGGCATTTCTGCACGTTCGGGAGAGAGCGAAATTTCCGCATCGAAATTTTGATCGAGACCAAAATTTGGACGCGGAAATGAACTTCCCGACACCTTCGGCAACCTGTCTGCATTGTCGTGCAGACATCGTCAGGACATCCCGCCTTTCTGTAACACTTCCGCAAATGCTCCTGAAAGCCTCCGCGGTGCGGGCAGCTTCGCGAAGGCAAGCAGAACCCACGCCGACTGTTTCAGGAATGCGCGGAACCGACGCGGATCATAATAAGCGAGTGCGCGAAGCCGTCAAGACATTTGCGGTCAAGACACGGAAAAGTCAACAT
>NMRB01003589.1:2484-14803 GCA_002633025.1 Notospermus geniculatus | reverse complement strand
CACAGTGTAAACACGCTACTGGGCTCGGCCCACTTGAATGACTCGCCTTTAGTGAATGCGCATGCTCATTTATCGGCCTTGAACTCAATACGTCATTGCCGCGAATGGTCATGGGCGCAGCCATATTGAAAATGACGGAGATTTCGTACCTCCACAGAAAGGAGAGCCGGCGATTCAGATATTGGCGCGGTTTTCATGGTGCAGTGTAAATGGGGTAAAATGCTCTTTCTGAGGCGGGCCTGGCCCGGGTCGAGCACGGCACGGTTCATCCGGGCCAAAATTCTGCGTAGTGTAAAAACGGCTTAAGTGGCATGACGATGAACTACTGACAAAGGGTTTTCAGAGTGGCGCAATGGACCATCGACGCCGGTCATCTCTGAGATGCCGGGTTCGGTCCCAGGGCGCAGCAGGGCCGGCGCGGCCACTTTTCCATTGAGGGGGTACACCATCAATAGGGACACCTACATACAGAGCGAGAGCAGGGCCGTAGCTAGCTTTTTTTCGCTAGGGAGGCATTTTAAGCAGATAAGCTCAACGGACGTGGGCTTCGCCTTCAAGCATGGCGCCGAAGATGCCGGTTTTGTGGGGGGGGGGTCTGAGGGGCCTCCCCCAGGAAAATTTTGAAAATTAGAAGCTCTGAGATGTGATTTTAGGTCAATTTCCTGCACCCTGAGACACGAACAATAATGATCTTTTTTCCCCATTTGATTTTGCTGAAAAAATGTTTTTGAACGATTGGCCTGGGCGGGGGGCGTGTGCCCCCCCCCATCCCTATGCTAGGTACGGGTCTGGAGAGATTTGCTAGGTACGGGTCTGGAGAGATTAAGTTAAGTATAATTTCAAAGCACAACCAACCAAAATGCCCTGCTCCCCGAGAAAATTTTGATTCTGAAGTACCGGAAACGCGATTTCCTGGCATCTGGGCGGGGGTCGATGCCCTTTTCAAAAGGGCACCCCAACCAAAAAGGGCACATCACCCACAATTATTGAGGGGGTAAATACCCCCCTACCCCCCCCCGGCCGCGCCGGCTCTGCGCAGGTTTTCTTCTAGACATTCCGGTTTCCTCCTGCTGTACATGTACATGAAATTCGCCCGCTGTCATCTACAAATCTTACCGCTGATCTCTCGATTCAATGTTTTGAAGACAGATTATCGATGAATGGAAGGGGTGCCCATCTTGCCTGCGTGCGAGAGTGGTGCAGTGCTCACCCACCCACCTGTCATCACTGATGTTATGAGTTTGATTTCTAATAGCATTATCAGGTACGACGACGAGAGAACGCACTTGACGCGGTGGTAGCTTGATGATTGTTCAAGGGGCATCGGGTTCGACTCTCGGCCGTGTCCCCACACTTTACTTTGAACTGATATGATCTGGTCGTTCACATGTCATGAGAGATGGAGCGCTTGGAGAAGGGTTCTCTGCCTGGACAAAGCGCTATCAGAAAGACTTTTATAGCGAAATTTGGGATAGAACGTTTGAAGGAGGTTAGGGAGGTTTAGAAATCAAACGATAAACGTAAACTTTACGACAACGTTATTTTTCATACTACACATTCGCCAGATTTTATATTGCATTTTCCGTACAGAAATTACGTTGTCGTTAACGTTTACGTTTATCGTTTGATTTCTAAACCTCCCTAATATTCGACAAACCCTTAACCACGGTCTAGATGAGAGAAAATGTTTGAGGCCTGGGAGGGTATCTTTTCGTCAACGCAGAGATATCTGTTTCCCTGACCCGAGCGTCTCCACCACACCAAGTTGTTTTTTCGTCTCAGCTAACGGGGAACGTATACCCTTTTGAATAGTCCCTGTCAAAACCCAATATCAACTCCTTATATGCATAATGTACTTACAGATATTCCTTACTACCTCAAGAAGAGACAACACCCTCGCTCAACTGCCGTGAATCCGCGAAGACACGCCGCAAACTCCGCAAAGAAACGCTGAATAATCTCAGGAAATTTATCACTCTATTTCCGCTCGTATCCCGTGATATTCCAATGAAAATAAGCCAAGATTTCAGATTGAGAAAAGGTTCCGAGGCTGGCACATCCAAGGCTCAAAGATGGCGGCTCGGTGCATAATAATTTTATTGATTTTTCTTATTGGAGGCTGAGTGATCAATAGCTTGGTACACGGTTTAGTAGCACTCAGCGCTACAGTGCTAGCTGTCAAATNCACTGTTAGAAATAACAGAAGATTTTACAGAAAATCTGTGCAGCAGAGTCCCCAGGACGGTTCTGTAAAATTACAGACCTGATCTGTAAAATTACAAACTTAAATAAATGTCAACAGAGATTTGACTGGAGGCTGACCAAATTATATTTTCATACTGCCCTCAGAAAGGCATCATTATGGGATGTCCAATGGAGTCCAACCAATACAGGAAAACATGAATCATACCATAAAAAAATTATGTAAATTTACAGAAAGTGCTGGGGACTCTGCTGCAGGGAATTTCTGTAAAATTACTGCAGAATTACTACTGTAAATTTAATAATTTCTAACAGTGCAGCCTTAGGCAGGCCTACCTGTGGCTTCGTTTTCGGCTATGATTGACTAGTTTGAGCGGGAGTTTGAGTCAATTGCGCAAACCAGTCTCAGATTATAGACTGAGCGATTTGATGGCCTTGCGTTTTTTTACAATCAGCGTGAAGAATGGGCGCTGCCGAGATTAATATTACGAACCCGTGATGAATAGGCTATACGTGCATGCGGACCCACCAATAGGCCTACGTCAGGGACCCGTCAGCACTTATTCCTCTACAGTGGACTAGGCCGTAAGACAAGAGCTTCTAGTTTATTTCAGTTATCTTCCCCACCAGTAAACTGTCACTATCACACTCTTCATGTCTTAGGCCTATATTCTAGGCTACGTGTACATGGGAAATAACAATAGCATTAGGTTCATGCAACATCCGCCATAAACAACAAAACACCCGGAGGCTACATGTAGAAAAACTGTCAATGTTGCGAACAAGGCCCAAGAGTGATATACCTAGACCTAGGGGCCCTGCTATCGGGGAAGGGGGTGCCACCGGGGATTAGAGGTTCTATATGACACTAGTCAATGTGTTTCTGCCCTTGGTTATTTCGGAGCAAAATACTGAACAGACCGTGGCATCAAATAAAACACGCAGCATAGTCTTTGAAATGTGGGCGACATCGTCAACTTCACACCCATGTCTTCAACCGTCACGGCAAAGAAGAGATAGTTGTCTTCAAGGCCGACGTCACGGCTATGGAGGAAGTGGCAATGCCGGCGCCAACGAATTTATTGGTACTACGAGTGTGTTGCTGTCACCAGGTCACGAAAATTGACAGCAAATTAATGAAATTTTACCAAATTCTGCGCCAATTTCCTATTTTTCTCGGAAATATACTCCTATGTAAGTCAGCTAATTAACGCAACAATTAAAGTTCTCTTATCAGGAAGCATAGTCGTGCTTGGTCGGGTGCTGGATCGTAAGAATGACCTTGATCATGTTGATAAATTGACTCGCTTTGCGAAAGTCCGCTCTGCACTGCAGCAGAAAAATGTACGTGCGTGCACTGTACATTGGACCACAACTGCCCCCCTCGTCGATCTTCGCCTGGCCTTCGGAATGGGTATATTGAACATGGTCATGGAGTGGACATAGGGCTAGTATTGGGAGGTAGGCCTAGGCCTAGGCCTAAGCCTGTTTGATCACAACAGTAGGATAGTAGCCTAGTAAGGCCTACTGTCAAGAACATCAACAAAACAATCGGTGCACGTTTTTATGTTTATAAATAAACTATAAAGCCACATCTCTTCATTTCTAGGATCACGAATAAGTGTTGGTAATGGGATATTGATGCAGTGATAAGCCTACACAGATACAGTGATGGCGGATCCTGCATTGACGGCCCTCCTCTATTGGGAGGTTGAGATCATCCAAGCTCTACAAACAAGATTCAAGGTAGGCTTGATTACTTCCCTGACAGAGTTAGTATTGCATGATAGGATAGACCCCCTATCTCTCTCATGTTGTTTAGGGGAGATGCCATTAAACTCAAGGCATTAAAATCACTACTTTATATTATTCATGCTACTTTTATTTCAGGAGTCACGTGATCTGATGCTATTCCTGACTAAACTTGGTGATCCTCGATTTGCATTCCTTGTTGCCTTCCCACTTACATTTTTCTTGAGTAAACGTGTCGGTGTTCAAGTCATGTGGATGGCTGCGCTGTCTGAATGGTTAAACGGAATACTCAAATGGTGGGTATGAGAAGAACAGAGGTTTTAGGTGGCTAAGAAACTTGTCAGGGGTATTATTAAACAAAGGTGGCTAAGTGTAGTTGTGGGTTTAAATCCATTGGTCAGCGAGTTGGTTCTCAGTTTTCTATAAATCATGATTTAATTAGAAAATGCAGTCATTATGAATGAAGATGCTCTCATCATTATACTGTTTTCTCTACAGGTTGTTGCACGGTCATCGTCCATATTGGTGGGTTCATGAACCCGGGCTCTACGAGGATGTCCCGCACCTTGAACAGTTCTACCTGACCTGCGAGACGGGGCCTGNCCGCCTCGGCGCTACGCGCCTCGGCTGCCGCGCTTCGCGCGCCAGGGGACCGTCACGTTCCAACTAAATCCCAGGGAAAACACTGAGTAACCCTGCTATCCTTGCTTACCATAACGTGTCGTCAGGGCTTAAAGTAATACCAAAGAAGCTAAATTTGCCACCTTGCCCTGACGGATGATATCTAAAAAGTATCACATTCCCTTCATTGCAGGCATCACGCTTGGAAAATCCATCTCTCATCTATTCACACTGGAGTTGACTCTTAAAGCCTATATCATTGGCAGTGTTGCCCTTGTCTCAAGTGCCCTCCTAATTCACTGGTTCCTGGAAGTGGCTGTTGGAGGAACATCTTGGAGTATCGTCTTTGCTGAGGAATGGTGTGCGAAAAAGGAGTGGATTCATTTGGACACAACGCCGTACTTTGCCTTAACAAGGGATGTATCCTCCCTTCTTGGTACGTAGATAACGATACAATGCATGTGTCGTCACTAAGAGTGGCAAGTGACAGAGTGGTCTTCATCTTAAAATATGAGTCGAGAGCAGAGTACTGTAGACAATATGTGCCCCTCCACTACAAAACCAGTGTTAAGTCGCACGGAAAATGAGCCTAAATGTACTGACATGACACCAGGAGGTAAAGACAGAAATAGAATAAGTCACACTTCACAAGACAAGACAGACAATACTGAAATTGACAAATACATTGGTCTGAACTTGCCAACCTCAGAGTGTCTGATGACTGGTTTTGTGGTGGAGGGGTCACATTTGTCAATTTCAGTATTGTCTGTCTATAGTGAAGTCTGGGTGATTCTATTTCTTTCATTATCTCCAGGGCCCATATGCATAAAGGCGGAATAAGCTTATTCCAGGTATAACCTAACGTTATAACGTGAAGCTCCTGGAATAAGCTTATTCCACCTTTATGCCCTGGTGTCATGTCAGTCCGTTTAGGCTCATTTTCTGTGCGACTTTAACACTGGTTTTGTAGTGGAGGGTCACATATTGGGTAAAGAAATGTACAGCAGGAGGAAACCAGAGTGCCTGGGAAAACCATCTGGTGCTCACCAGTCTATCTGGCCCGACGGCCATCTAGCCTGGTTCGAATCCATCACATTTCCCGTTTCTGAGGGGTGAGAGCCTCAGCCAATCATCGGGGCGCGAAGGAAAATCGACGTGCCAATCAAAATCCATGTTACAAATGCGAGCGTGAAGAGCAAAGTCATTAATAATTTATGCATTAACGGAAAAGATGACAGGATTCGGACAAGGCTAAAGACGGAGTCGATAGCCTTGTTTGGACAAGATGGGGAAAACCTAAGCAGTCAGAGAGTTGCCCTCTCCATCACATGGTGAATGGTTGTGACTGGGGATCGAACCTGAACCTCGGGAGGTGCTGCGGTTTCCACCCGACTAGTCCGCAGGCCGTACTGAACGTCCTGAATTCTTAACCTCACTCTTCACTTATCTTACAGGTTTAGGTGTCGCCCTCCAGCTGATGAAACAACAAGAAGATACCAAACGTTTCCTTCGCAGGAGAATTGGCGAAGTCCTGATCGCCATCGGTATCGCAATAGTCGTCGAATCAACACATTTACCCCAGGATTCTCTCCCCCTCTTCTATTTCCTGGCCTTATTGAAGTGGACATTATTGCCATGTTTGTTACTCACTGTTGTGCCGATGATCGCCCATTTTCTCGACAGGACATCGACATATGAAATGCAGAATAAAAAGATCTAAATGCCATGATAGGTTAATATTAGGAAAGGGTGGAAATAGTCACTTTTTTTCTCTTTCTCAATGAGGTCTCACTTTTTCAAATGTTTACAATGTCTGTGTCTCATCTTTCTTGTCCAAGCCACTTCTGTCAACATAGATATAGGATCACTCTTAAGCTGCCCATACAGGTTCAATATTATTGCACAATATGAAGACCTAAATGGGTAATACTGTCGCCAATCTTTCTTCCACCCATTATGCGAGAAGCACGTTCCCCTATTTTTGGCCCCATATAGTGCAATAATATTGATTCTGTGTGGCCCGCTTTTAGTCTAAAGTGAGGATTGCCCCATACTGCATGGTGCTGGGGATATCGGCTAGTTTACATTTGTTAAATAATACAAGTGCAATAAAGTTGTTCTTTCTCTTTACACATCTTTTTCCTTTTATTTTATGGGTAAGATAGGCCCGGTATTCACATTCGTGTTACGGCCAAATCACCAAGGTACTGAAAAATGGGAAATTTTTGCTGACTTTTTAATTTTGTGATCCTCAAATTTAATACCCGTAAAAATTATTTCAATTCAACGTTGTTGGCGCGACTGCAAAATTAAGATGCAATTTCGTATAATGCAGCACTTGCCAATAGATCATGTTCAAGAGGGATGTCACTAATGAATTTCCTCTAGTCTTGAAATGTGTTACAACGCATGTTAATTTTGCGGTGCCGAGCTGTCCGCAAATTATAAAGGCGCAAAATATTATTCTGGGGCAGAAATACTGTGGGTCCGCAAAAAAAACCATCTGCAAAAATTTCCCGTTTTACAGTATGTTCCAACATTCACAGACAATATGAACACAAGAAAACAGATTTAAAGAAACCATTTTATCACCTACCCAATATGTACATAACTGAACTTAAATAGTTTGTTCTCAACATGAAATATCAAACGCTAAAGATAGCAGACGAGAGATCTTCTCATATCTACAGACTCCAACTGGCATCAGCAGAGTGGCAAGTTTGGGAATCAACGTACAAGTAAACAGGGGCCATATTTACGAAGTCTTCGCAAGTGTGCGTGCACGCAAGTGTATTGTTTGGCTGAACATGCCCTACTGTATATGCAAATGTTTTCGCGAATAAAAATTACCGCGAAAATCGCGAATTGGTCAATACTCCCGTGAATTCTATTACACGCGAACCATTTTCCAATCACCGACGATCCCGTAATACATCGTGGTTTGCACTGAATTGCAGGCAGGTGACACTGATCTGTCAATCACTATCATGCCACCCCGCCAGCAGTGAGGTCGATTATGACTGCTTGGATTTCTTTCTTTTCGGTGGATTTCGTACCATAACTGTCACACTCACCATTGAAAATGCAGTGTTTTTGAAATCTCACATCGCGACCCCAACCGCAAATATTTATCCACACGAAAAGGTACTTTCAGACCCCAACCGCTAAATATTTTAGCCGGAAAATATTTGCGTATACGGTATTGTTCACGGACTGCCTTACAATAGATTTGCGTGGACACAAAGTTGCGAAGGCTTCATAAATATGGCCCCAGATCTGCTTAGAATGTCAATGAACATACTGCTGACGAACTTGAATGCACTTTCCCAGCTGTGTCGAAAGGGTTTAATGCCAGTTGAACTCTATCTATTTGGAAATCGTAAAGCTTTAGACAAAACAACATCGTGCTGCCTAATCACCTAATTCAAGCACAAAGACTAGAACATACATGTTATAGTCCATGAGCCAGACCCTGGATTTTAGAGTTTGACTACCAAAAAGGTGACCAGATCCAACATTGATTTTTGGTTAGCCAGGTACCTGAAGTTGGACTTTTCGGAAGTGTAGCTTAGTACCTGTACGGCGGCCATCTTGAAAAATGGCCACCGTTTTCGGGCTAAGATACGATGATTCATAATAGAGTTGTTGACAACCCATAACTGTTGGGAATGACCAAACTTTCCCTCAAGTAGGCCTATGCTAATGATGTAATATGCCTATCAGGGTTACATGACTTCAGTAACATAACAGCAATGATGCAATAATAAACCCAATCCCAGAGTGTAAATCAGAAATGTCACTCTGAAATGAAGTGTGTAATCACTGAACATGTTTACCCTTTGTCCATTTTGTGTCAAGTCTTCTGGGGTTTACTGGCCAGGCTTTTTTACCAGAGCGCAGTTTGCCCCCTTTCAAACTGTTATTGAACTGTTGAGCCAGCACCGATTACTCATTGAATGCACAAGTCCACAACTGTTATGTCCCGGACTGTTGTTGTATTACTGTTGTGGTGACAGTCTGGGAAGAGTTGTTGGAGAGTGCAGGTGGCTCTGGTAGGTATAAGAAATAGAAGACAGCGATCTAAGGAATGCAGTGTGGTAACAGTAGAGAAGACAGGAGTATTCATGGCGACTCTGAAAATAGAATTTATCTAAGATCACCAAACATCCATCATGTCTTGAAAATTTTATATGTAATCCCAACCTGAGTGAAGAACAAACGATGATGATTCGTTCCTCATTTTCGGTGTTTCCTTGTATGTATTGGAGACATTGTGAAAAAAGACAGCGTGAGAGACCACGACAATTCGATACTGCAGTACAATGGGAAGAACATTCACACGCAGAAACACTGATAAATGTTACACAGATGTGATAAAATATAATGTCCGCACCCGCCTGATGCCCCAGCATTGTTTGTCACAGGATTAAGGGTCTTGGTCTCTCTAGAGTCCAATTCAATGGTGCCGCTTAATCCGTATGTATTGCTGGGGACATCACATATCGGGGGACATTAGATTCTACTACACAGGTGTAACAGGGATCAAAGTCCCCCTGGGATCAAAGACCGGTCTTATTGTGCAGCAAGGGATTAGAATATATGGCTATGGAGACCATGGCTATTCGAATATAACCTTACAATAGCGAGCTATTGTTTGGCGGACTTGCATTCCTAGGACGTTGATTCCTGCCACACCTGTCTAGTAGGTCTGCGATCATTATTTTTCTCTCCAAGCAGTTTGAAACATGAGAGGTAACAGAGCTGAAGTGAATGAAACACAACAATCACAAGCCTTTCACCACAAATGTGCTAGCTTCAATTCATTGTGACCTGACGGTGTCAGGATAATTCCATTGATCACTTGGTTGTTATGTCGCTGCATGAGTTATTACGACATGATTGGTGATTACTAGGCATATTACATCATAACTTTGGGCCTACCTGGGGAAAAGTTTGGCCGTTCCGAACAGTTATGGGTTGTCAACAACTCTAATAATGACTATGGAGCGCTACCAATACAAGCCACAGACATGGGGTTTGAGTTATTGTGTTCGCTATAAAATTACGCATCTTCTCATATATAAATTATGTACCTTAATTACATGTACTAAAGTCTGTTCTAAATCCTACAATATTGTGAAAAAAAATGCTTAATTGTTAGGTTTTTTAACACTTTTTTTCAATATAGTTTATTACCATTCTCTATCCATACATGTTATGGTCAAATATCCANTGATAAATATTACACCGGTGTGAAAGGAATAGATGTCCCCTGGACTGGTATCAAAGTCCGGTCTTATTGTTCAGCGAGGGATTAGAATATGGCTGGAGAGACCATGGCCATTCGAATATAACCTTACAATAGCGGGCTATTGTTTTGCGGATCTGCATTCCTAGGATGCTGATTCATGTCACACCGCCAGCAGGTATCATGGAAGGAAGGGCTGACCGCGTTACTCCTGCGGAAATTATCGCATATCAGGATGCAGTTCTCGAATTAGGAAATGATCTCTTCTTCAGAATTGCTGCGAGGCTTGGCGGTGAATTCGACCTGATATATCATGCCCGTCGAATATACGCATCAGAGAATATTAACCCCATTCGTATAACAGCTTGAAAAATGAGTGTCCGCTGCGGTATAGCCAAGGCCGGATCCAGGGTGGGGGGGTGGGGGGCATACGCCCCCTATTTTTGGCAGAACAGTGATTTTTTAGCAACAAAATTCAAGTACATGTATTTTGCTCGCAGATGCCAGGAAAATGCATCTAAAAGCACTTAAATTTGTCAAATTTTGATGAGGGAGGGCCCCCAGACCCTCCGTTTGGGCTTCCTTCTTTAGGTGCTCACCACCTCCGTTGGACGACGTCGAGCTACACTGTAAAAATAAAGAACAGCTATTTGAACACTCTCGTGTTTGTAACAGATAATGAATGCGTCCGGGTGTTCTCCGGGTGTTCAGTCTCTCAATCTGAGGATGTCACGTCTGGGATTTTTTCCCAATCGGACGTTAGAACGTCAGCGCCTAGTTGTGCCTGTGTGTTGCATTGTGGGACGGGGCTAGCACCGATCGAAAACAATTAATGCACTTAACGCACCCTCACTGACCTCTGTCCTCCTCATTGAGTTCCTTAGGAAGACTGGGGAAAATCAGCAAAACCGAAACAAAACGATGAAAACGGATATGGCAAGCCGTTTGTCCATTTATTAGAAAAAGCAGGTTTTTTAAAAAAAACATGGTTTTTATGTTAAAAAACATGTTTCTTTTGTCGAAGAACATGTTTTTTTATTAAAAACTTGGTTTTTCTGATAAAAAAAACATGTTTTGAGCCTTTGCACTAACAACCGTGTTTTCCGCATGAAAAACCTGGTAATTCTACCCAAATTCTGAAAAACCATGTTATTCAAGTAAACGACTAAGTTTTTCAGTATCATGTTGAAGAAAACATGGTATTTTAACAAAAAACATTTTTTTGGAAAAAAACATGGTTTTTCATCCTGTAAAAAACTAGTGTATGAAGGCCTTTAGGCTTTCGCAAACCTGTTACAGAAATAAGAGCCTTCCCACCTTGATTCATACAATCATCTGTCATAACTGGGCCACTGACCCCATTGCTCCTGCACCCCTCTGGTTGTAGGTGAACCATTCCTACCTCTAAAGTAGTATTATATAAATCAATCTGAGTTGGCCCGTTTCTAAAACAATAGTCGCCATCTCCTCTTCCTACATGTATTCTAACACCTGCCCAAGTTTCCCTTTACACGAAGAATAAACACATCCACGTGGCATTATTTTGTAAGACCCAAAGCAAGCTACGCCACTTCACTTTACGAAATATCGATCATTCAGTTGTAGCGTTAGCCGGTTCGATTATGTCAACCGCGATCGTCCGAATTTGGTATGAAACCTGTACATCAATGTATGGTGAAAATAAAACAAAGTTCAGTTGAATATAGCGAGTTCAAGTCGACAGGATTGTATTGATTGCCGCCAGCGTTGTTTTATTCATATCACCGGTCTCTTGCAGTTTCTGGTGATATTCTTCTGTTTCCTGACAAAAATGCCGAATTCGCCCCATGGAACGACATGCATTTCAATCACTGCGCGCATGCATCGACAGTGATTGTATATTTTTCACTTTCTAGCTGCCAGCCATGTTCAGGTAAGCACTTTTTTTAAAAAGTCAACGCTTCCACCCACACAAGCGTTGCAATCGTGCTTTAATCCTGGTGTTGCCCAGGGATTGCACTGGTGCCCCCAAACACAGGAGCAAGGCTAGCCGGGGAGTGGGTGGTGGCATTCCCCCGAACAAAACAAAAATTTCCTCCAATTTTCCTCCATGGTGGCAAGTACTGGTGTTGTGACGGTGTTACCTTGGTGATAGCGTTACACTGGCCAAACCATGCGACTTGACCTCACCCCCACCGAACACAGTGCAGAAAAAGACGACGTAACGTCGTGCCAGCCTGCGTCAGTTCCGCGATCCGCCGCACGTCACCGCCACCGCTGCTGGGGCGTTAACTCTGGCAATGAACACATGCGAGATTTCATAGAATTTCTACAGTATGGCTGTTAGCTGCTGCCATCAGTGGTAGAGGATGGAATTAGTAGTAAACATGGCTGACACTGAAGCAGCCGGGTGGGCAAAATCAAGAAAATGAACGCTATGAAATGATTTCAAAATGATGACAAAGAGCGTGGTCAACGTCGGAAGTAGTATTTAGTTCACTTTTTGCACGCTGAATA
>NMRB01003588.1:44601-58263 GCA_002633025.1 Notospermus geniculatus | reverse complement strand
ACTTCCAAATAGTGCTCCCCAGAAGAAAGTTGCAGTCCATAACATGCACACAGTTTCGGTCCCCCTCCAGGGGTGGGGCCGTCCTGCTCCATCTCGCCAGTGTACACAGCCAATGAATTCGTTATCTTCCCCGACTGGATCCCTCTTGACAGAATAGCCAGCCGCTAAGTCCTTAGGTTCGCGACAACTCTGGAGGTGGCAACTCTGGTGGTGGATTTTGCCTCGTTCTCTTCAGTCATGACAGTTAAGGCCCACTGCCTGGTGGTTTCGGCGGGTTTGATGTGTATTCCGCCGGCCACCTCGACCTTTCTTGCCAGCGGTGGCTTTAGGTGCAGCGCCTGTTCTTCCAATGATCCAGACGTTGCACGCCCAGGGTATCCCAGGGTATATTGGCCAGCATCACCATCAAACACGGTTAGAAGTTCCTTTAGTAATCAAGTGGTTTCTACCCCGTGTTACTCGTCTGCAGTGCAACAGAAGCTCCGCCTTCTTGATTCTGAAGGAAACATCTGTGTCGGAGGGAGACAGTGCCTCGACTTCCAACTCAGCTCTCTTGGCAGCCATCAGGGGCTGAAATATATAAAGGCTACAGTTCCACATATTGTTGAGGTATTAGTAATGACAGTCAATCTCTATAACGTGGTGAAATATGAGATATATATATATAATATCACTCCCTACAAAGATTCAGCTGCCGACTTGAGTGCATGAATTGACACTGATGAATCGGAAATATCCCAGTAAACCCCATCATCCTGGAGCCAGGTGTGATTTTCTTGTGAAACATGAAGACCTGGTTGTAAAACCGATGAATGCCCTCCAATACTTTCAAGTATCCTCCGTACCACAACTGTAGTGGTGTTTGGTGTCTTTCAGTCCTGATGCGGTGGCTGTTGTGAAAATCTACCCAGGACTGAAGTGCTGAATCTATCCTTGGTACAAAAGTGTTGTGCAGACAAAAAAGATGAATCGCAATTTCAACTTCCAAAATACCATGCTCCTCCACGTGACACAACAGTTTATCAAATTGTCTGTTCCAACTTTCGTGTAAACGTCACGCCAGTCTTTCAATCCGTTGGTTATGGACTGAACGAGCAGTTATTACACTACCCCTGTTTTCTCCCATTGTTCGTTTCATGTATGTCCCAACCATGCCAACGGTCCTAGCAGCGTGTTCATATTCAGTTCTGGGGTCCAAACCGGTATGTGTTGTCGAGGGACTTGGTTTGCATGATCACTCTGCTAAGTCTTGTAACCAGCTCCAGTAGGTCTGACATCACATGGATTGTGGCTACGAACTTGAGCGTATTCATGTTTTCAGGACGCCCACTGGCTTCAGGTTTTCCTGAAATTTAAATTAAGAATAATGTAAAATTTACAAAGTAAGGTAGTACATGTATGAAATGTATGTAGTTCGTGTAAGGGCGGTCGTGTAAGTACCTATAACAACATTAGTATTATGTGACGATTGCACAAATTCAGACCGTTGCGTGTATTTAACCTGCAGCAATTCGTCACTCAGAGCGTGAACGTCATTAACATTTAAACTATCATCCAACAGCAAATTGAAAAATTCTGACACGAAGCTAGTTTGGCCCATGTTTAAGCGCTGAGCAAATTTCCCCCAGAGTGTATTCAGCAAAAATTTTGATACAGACCGTAACCCCGGATTCTTTCTGATTTTATCGGGTGCCAACCGAATTCCCTCATTTTCAAAATACAGTTATACTTTTGCCTTTCGATCTCAGAATGACATTCGGCCGGCCTCCCCACTAGTCTCTTGTTTGATCTTTAGAAAGGTGTTTATGTACCGGTAATCTGTAAATAAGGCACCCTCCTTTTTCTCTTTGTCGTAAACAGAAATTTTGTCAAAATGCCATACCTCATAGACTTCAATAATTTTATACCCAAGCTCGACTACTTTTCTTAGCTCCACAGTAACCCACCTTCCAGTAATACATCGTCCTTCAGGGGTGTGTTGACACACATCTTGATACAATGTATCTGCACAGACTTTGCATAACGGGAAAAGAAGTTTGTCGTTCGACGTTGGCGTGCTCATCCGTATGGTTTGCACCACTCGATGGTTGACACCCAGTGCCCAATCCACCCTCTCAGAAGCTTTCCCCAGGTCCTTGGGCCAGGACCCGGGAAACAGAAACTGGCCATGGCATGATCACAAGTGAGGTCGGTTGACCCCTGCGCCGCTCCAGGGTGTGAAAGTGCCTCTGGCTGAGGCGCCTCGCGCCTCGCCCTCTCTAGCAACCTTCAAGGCCACCCGCTCCGCAGCTGGCACGAACAGCAACAGCCGCGCGGCCAACCTCCAATACCATACATGCCATAAGCTGGCAAGGGTGTCAACGGCCGACACATCCGGGTTAGGGCCCCGGCCCTCGGCCACCGACACCCTACAAATAAATTCTAATTCGTCCCCCACGAAGGAGAGGACCGCAGGGGCCTCCATCCCCCGCTGGGACAAGAACGGTAGGATTCCTTTAATCTTCCCAAGCCCCAAGGCTCCGGCCACCCCCTCCAAAAACCCCCAGAATTGGCGGACTCGAACGTCCGGGTCAAGATTGTGCGCCAAGCTAAAACAGCGCGGGAGGTGCCGGGACGGCCCTCTGTATGGTAATAATGGATGATATAAACCTCTAGCATGTCTAGGTGGTAACACTTTTGCTTTGATAATACCCTCATACTGCGGTACATCGTTTGATAACCCTTCTGTTAATAATTTTGGATGGCCTAGAGGGTAGTGACAGTATTTGTTCACCCACGGGTATAAAGAACAAACGTCTACGTATTTTATCTCCTCGCCAGCCTGTGCTTTGAAAAAGCATCTCGAGGGTCTAGGGGTGAGGTATTTTCTATCTACTTTGTAGGCTAGTCTTATCGTAAATTATTTAGCATTGCTACTTACAACAAAATCGCAAGAGCTTCAAACGTTGATCAGAGCTGGAGTCCATGACTTCAGGAGGAGATCACGAAGTTTTGCTGAGTTCGAAAAGAGCACAGAATATCGCCGAAATATGTCATCGACATACGAAATATGCCCATGTAACACTGTAACTTTGTAACATGGACAATGGGGGATACACATATCTTGAGTTTCCTCCAAAATACAGTAAACCAACAGTATATTTGCCTTTAAAAGCGCAGAACGCTCGGGAGATGTTGTCAGTCCTAGGCCCGGGGGGGGGGGTCACTCCCCATAAAGTGTGTTGCACATCAGCGTACCAAAATTTGCGGGTAAAGGGGTGTTTTTCGAGCCGCATTGGCGGGTCNGGCGGTAATCCCTTAAGTAGCAAGGATACAAGAAACTGCGCCGGTAGGTCGTGCCCGGCCATTCGCTGCTGCATCCGTTCGAGAAAGATAGTCACGGATTCCGAGTCCTTCTGAGTTTCATTTAACAGAGACAGATCGAGATGCTGTTTGGTGAATCTTGATTTGAAGGCGGCTTCCAAAAGCGCCTGGTCATCGCGGGTTGCCACGGAAATACCCGCATACCAGGTGCTGGCCACTCCTACCAAGAATAGGTGGAACCACGTGAGTTTTTGGACGGTATTCCAAGCCATTCCGTTGGCATAGCGGACCCAAAAGGTCCACCAGAGAGAGCCGTCGGTTTTCCCGCCAAAGTCAGAGGGGCCTGACGCAGAGTATACTGCCTTATGTCAGGGCGTAGACCCCGCAAAAAGAATGAAAGTTTTTTCTTATCGGACAAGGAAAATTCCGAGCAAAGTTTGCTCATCTTTTTTATGTAGCTCAGTGTCCTCCCCCGGTTGCATTTCTTTCTGACGTAGTTTTTGCATCTTCAGGGCGTCCATATTTGGATCGTGGAACCTTTGCAAAAACCGTTCTTTCAGTACAGCATAATCTGTTTGTTCCGCTGGGGGTAGCTGGAAGTACCAGTTCACTGCCGATGACTTAAGGAGCAACGCAAAGTACCCGGCCTTTTGCTCACGAGTAATAGGAAAATGAGTGGATCTGGATATAGGAAGATTCTTCCCTCGCACGCGCCCGAGTTTAATGCTAACATAACTGACTTGATCCGTTTCGAAAGGTAAAATTAACACTTCCCAGATACTAATTTCATAGATATTACCCTGTATATTTTACAATATTTCAGTTACTTACTGTTCACTTGGAACGCTGTTCACTTGGAACGCCGTTCATAATTTTTAACACGGCGTGATAAATTTTTNAGTAATAGGGAATTGCACGGATCTAGATATAGGAAGATTCTTCCCTCGCACGTGCCCGAGTTTAATGCTAACATAACTGACTTAACCCGTTTCGAAAGGTAAAATTAACACTTCCCAGATACTAGTTTCATAGATATTACCCTGTACATTTTACAATATTTCAGCTACTTACTGTTCACTTGGAACGCTGTTCACTTGGAACGCCGTTCATAATTTTTAACACGGCGTGATAAATTTTTAGGCCTTTTTTGGGCTTTTCAGCAAAACCCTCCGTTGGGGTCTCAACTGCTTTCTTACTTATCTAAGGTTTCGACTTCCTTATATAATACATCAACTAACTCTTGAAAAATTTCATGGTTTGACCTAGTTAGAAAGTAAAATTAAAGTCCCTTTAACTCCTAAACGGTATATATTGGGTAAATGAAATGATGTTTATTATACTCAGTNCCTGAAGATGGCATTTCAGTCACTCAGTTTGAATCAATCATGAACTATAGATAAAACGAGAAATTTCACCCAAATTTCGCACTATTTGTACACGGATGACCCCAAGAATCAATAGGGTTCTGTGTAATATGCTCATCTACAATTCCTGAAAGTTTTACCACGATAGATGGCGTTTTTCGTTAGTTATCGTTGGAGAACCGCAGATTGGATGGAGAGATCCAGAGAGAGAGAAATTCAGTAAAAACAAGGAAGACCGCCCCATTGAGATGGGGCGGTCTTAATGATGACGCCATTGGTTGCGTCACTTTCTTTCTTGACATAAGGCGTGACGTCATGATGTCGTCGAATCGTAATCATAAATGTAAAATGTAAGCTTGCAGAAACGCCCCAATTCCCTCCTTTTCCCTGTTTACAGAGTGTACACCGTTATTTGCACAGCAGAGTCCTCAAATGTCGTCCTGATGATATTTTCGACTTTCTCCCATTGGAGATTATCCAAACCACAACCAATTTTTGGCATGGAAATGTTTCTGACATTGTCTCTCACTGCATGCTCCCTCATTGCATACAGACTGGCAGCAAGATCAGGGTATGTTGGCTTTTCCCAGTATTTTGTTTTTGTAATCAGATAATAGATGAATCTCTCCTGGCGTTTCAGAACTGCAACACCACCTTTTTGTTGCCCTGAAATTCAATGTTAAGGCCCGTTTACACATGCAACTTTTCATATGCAACTTAATGCAACTTGTTGCATAAACCTGATGAGACCAAAAAGTTTCATAAAAGACCTAAAGTTGCATGTGTAAATGGGTCTGCAACCGGGGTCTGCAACTTGTTGCAACTCGATCACGCTGGATGTTGCATCGATTTTTCTATGTGTAAACCGTCCCAGGTAGTTTGCAACAAGTTGCAAGTTGCTGCAACTTGCAACTTGGTGCAACCTAGTGTAAACCACCCTTTAGAGAACAGTAGAGGGAATGTCTCAGAAGACACTAGAGGGGGAGGGCACAGCTCCAGTGTAGAGTGTCCAGTCCTAGGCCTACTTTTTATCACAGTTGGATGGAGCAAGGTAAAAAGGAATCCAATCATCACAGAGTAAGCAGGGGTAAATGAAACAGTAACACTTTTGAAGAAGGAAATTATACAATATCTGCTGAATAAAACTGAATACCACATGCCACCACCCAGGTGGTAGGCCTACTATTAATAACACCTTGAGCTTGTAATTCCTTGACTCCACCAAATTTAGACTTGAATATTGTTGCGATTCCCTTGCCCATCTTTATGTCAGCACTTATGCAATGAGCCAGAGACTCATTCCTGTCACATTTAAACAAGTCTCCCTTCTTCACAATCAAGGAGAATCCCTGAAATGAAATGACAAGCTATGAGCATGAGCCTACTACTAGTACTAAGTACTTAAAGTCAGGGATTGCGCTAGCATTAGCCACGGCCCAAAATGGGTATAAGTCTTTGAAAACGACCAGGAAAATGATGAAAATTCACATCAGTGGCTAAAGAATTTCAGAGTGATCCAATGCATTTCCTTTACTGTGGCTAAAGAAAATTTCAGCCTAGCGCAATCCCTGCGGGCCTACTAGGCCTAGTATAGGAGGCCAAGGCCTTAGATGCTAAAGTCAAAATGCCTATTCATTGCCAAGGGTGTACATGTAGCTAGGCTAAAGTAAAGTCATCATGGTCATCGGCAAGTCATCCCCGATAGTCGAATTACCGGTAGGCCTAGCCTAGGCTACCTCGCAATATTTTCGACCCCAACCAGGCCGGGTGGGTCTATTCCCAGAGCAGAAAGTGGCACTTCTGGTGTCTCTACAAGTCTACTTGTGCCTGAGCATGCTGAGGGTGAGGAAGACCCCGGTTGGGGTTGAAAATTTGCCTAGACTCAGTGCACTGCCCCCGGGCACTGCCAGGCACATTTCCCCCTTCCTCCATGTCCTCCGCGCCGCGGAAATGAACGCGGGAACAACGTTACCATGGTTACAACACACGCCCCTGCCACGCTACTAGTAACTCGCAACGCCAACGGGGTCTCTCTTTAGCCAGCACAAAACGCACTAGGCCTACACTCTAGCCTAGTAGGCCTAGGCTGGATCCCTACCGTCAGGTTTGGTCTACTATCATCATTGCATCCCGCACTGCAAGCCATGGTAAGGAACGGCGGGTAATGCGGACGCAGGAAGAAAAGTTCGGAGGTGCAGAAGAACGGACGCAGCACCCCACCACGCCGCATGACATGATATTGTTTGTTTTTCAAGTTGGTGACCTAAAACCACGAGTAAGACCGTATTCACCGTAGCCGTTTCAGCCATCCTCTAGTCTGGAGACGGCATGAGCGGCGCACGATCTCCATTGGACTGAGGCCTCTATCTTCTTCTAAGGCCTCTATTTAAAGCAGGTATCTCGCGTCTCAGTGATGTAGAAACTTGGGGAAGGGCCCCTTCTTGTATCAGGTGATAACTTGATGGGCAACCCGCCGCCTTAATTAGTACGATTTAGGTGGATAAGAAGACAATCAAATGATAAAACTAAGTGATATGATTCCAAAGTTCAAGTATTTGAAATTAATCGGCCAAAATATTCATATCAGACTCACACCATGCAGGCAAGGTCCATCATCGCGGTCCTGCCCATGTATACCGGTATTTATTTTGGGCAATGTTTATACGGTTATTCTATTTTGTACCAGATGGATTGAAACATCAGTGGAACACCTGGCCCCATGCGTTCGGCCGCCTGGTTTTATGACGATTCTGCCATGTGTTACGGTACCAGTAACAATGAAAACGGGAACGCGAACAGAAGGATTTGCCGTACGATCCATACTATTAGGGAGGTTCAGAAATCAAATGATAAACGTTAACGTTAACGACAACATTATTTTTGCACCGAAAATGCAATATAAAATCTGGTGATGTGAATGACTGTGTAGTGTGAAAAATAACGTTGTCGTAAAGTTTACGTTTATCGTTTGATTTCTAAACCTCCCTATTATTTTGACATTATTCGTCCCGTGTTGCCTCCTGGGACCGATATTCCCGGCCGCCGGATATTTCATTTCTAATGGTAAGTATTGAGTTTATACAGCAAAACACAACAATCAACATTTTCCTCGACGTTTAGCATGATCACAGGCGTCTCATACGTCTGTCTGTAGGCCTAGGGTTGTAGGGGGACCAGGGGTAGCGAGCATAAAGAGGTCGTAACCCTACGTCAGGCCTAAACCAGGCGTAGTGCATGGGCCACAACGATTGTTAAACAGTGCATGAACGTTTTGAGGACACCTGGCCCGTTTACAACATGTCCATGAAAGATATTCATCAAGTTGACCTGCAGACCGAGGATTGCTTGCTTGGCCTACTATATATTTCTATGTATGATAAATAGGCCTAGGTAGGCCTATTGGTATCACCTGGCCTTTCAGAGTGAGAGCACACAGACCGTCGTCCAACTGAGCACCGGTAAGTTCCAAGTTATTTTCCAGTAAGCCTAGCTTCTGAATCTTATTTACTGCTATTCTCGAGGCCTGAAGTCTACTTAATTCGAGGTACTTTATGGGTAGGCCTACTGCTAAGGGCATGGGCAGTTCATCGGGGCATCTTATTTATTCAAACGAGCTCTCATGCGAACGTACGACATATCTACACAAGGGAATAAGAAATAAAAGTGGAAAATAAAGAAGTGGGACATTTTGGAATTTTGCGCGAATTTTTCAGTTTCGCAAATTGGGAGAAAAATGTTCACTATATTTTGAGAAATTTTCTTAAAATGACATGATGACATTTTGTCTGTTCGGGCGATATTTCTCAAAATGGGAAAAATTTTCTCCCAATTTGAGTAATTGAAGAATTCGCTCAAAATTCCAAAATTTCCCACTTCTTATTTTTCACACTTTTATTTCTTAGGCCTACTCCCTTAAGCTGCGTTTACCAGACATCCGGAATGCGGTATAGGAACGCGGAATCCCCGGCGGAAGCGATATGTTGTATGCGAAAANGTTTATACGGTTATTCTATTTTGTACCAGATGGATTGAAACATCAGTGGAACACCTGGTCCCATGCGTTCGGCCGCCTGGTTTTATGACGATTCTGCCATGTGTTACGGTACCAGTAACAATGAAAACGGGAACGCGAACAGAAGGATTTGCCGTACGATCCATACTATTAGGGAGGTTCAGAAATCAAATGATAAACGTTAACGTTAACGACAACATTATTTTTGCACCGAAAATGCAATATAAAATCTGGTGATGTGAATGACTGTGTAGTGTGAAAAATAACGTTGTCGTAAAGCTTACGTTTATCGTTTGATTTCTAAACCTCCCTATTATTTTGACATGATTCGTCCCGTGTTGCCTCCTGGGACCGATATTCCCGGCCGTCGGATATTTCATTTCTAATGGTATGTATTGAGTTTATACAGCAAAACACAACAGTCAACATTTTCCTCGACGTTATAGCATGATCATGGACCTAGGCCTACTGTCGAATGGACTATAGGCCCTAACGATTGTTAAACAGTGCATGAACGTTTTGAGGACACCTGGCCCGTTTACAACATGTCCATGAAAGATATTCATCTTGACCTGCAGACCGAGGATTGCTTGCTTGGCCTACTATGTATTTCTATGTATGATAAATAGGCCTAGGTATTGGTATCACCTGGCCTTTCAGAGTGAGAGCACACAGACCGTCGTCCAACCGAGCACCGGTAAGTTCCAAGTTATTTTCCAGTAAGCCTAGCTTCTGAATCTTATTTACTGCTCTTCTCGAGGCCTGGAGTCTACTTAATTCGAGGTACTTTATGGGTAGGCGTACTGCTAAGGGCATGGGCAGTTCATCGGGGCATCTTATTTATTCAAACGAGCTCTCATTCTGTTAACAACATGCTGCGAACGTACGACATATCTACACAAGGGAATAAGAAATAAAAGTGGAAAATAAAGAAGTGGGACATTTTGGAATTTTGCGCGAATTTTTCAGTTTCGCAAATTGGGAGAAAAATGTTCACTATTTTGAGGAATTTTCTTAAAATGACATGATGACATTTTGTCTGTTCGGGCGATATTTCTCAAAATGGGAAAAATTTTCTCCCAATTTGAGTAATTGAAGAATTCGCTCAAAATTCCAAAATTTCCCACTTCTTATTTTTCACACTTTTATTTCTTAGGCCTACTCCCTTAACACCAGACATCCGGAATGCGGTATAGGAACGCGGAATCCCCGGCGGAAGCGATATGTTGTATGCGAAAATGCATTGCATTTTCCGCTTCCGCGTTCCGCAGTCCGCATTCCGCGCCGTGTCAGCTAAACGTAGCTTTCCACATATACAATTTAGATACATGTACGTCCATGCTGCGGACTATACTAGGTATACCTGGACCCATAGATCGCCGCTTCCATCGGAATCGCCGGTGATCAGCAGCTGCTAAAATTGTTTGTAAACCATTGCACAACCGCGTCGCCAATGACGTCCGATCCAGTCATAAAGGTAAAACGAGTGCTAGGCCTATATCTATACACGGCTATACTATATACCGTCCTCCCCAAATGCGTTTTTTTATAATGGGCCGTTTCCTTGTCAACAGCACACGACACCACAAATGCGGACGTTTCCCAACCGTACGGTTTGGCCGGCATATGGCGTCAATCGCAGTTTAGCACAGCTACCTGCTTTGCATAGACGAAAATTTAAACCATTTGGTCCCACCTCAATTTGCATGTCCTCCCTCGTGGCTACTAAACCCACATGCGATGTGCAGACGGTATTCACAACGATTCCGCATCATGCAAACTGCACGACGTCCGTAGCTTTTCCTCATTTCCATTTAGAGTTGTGCCAAAATGTCGCTGAACTTTCCCTTAGATGATGATGTCCCGCTTCTGGACGATGTCGGAGGGGATGAAGACCTATTGCTCGTGCAAGCAGGGCGTTGGTCAAATTTGAACACTAATACGAACATAGAGACTGAGTTGTTTGAAAGAGCTGTGAACGAGGAAGTTAACGGGACACGTGACGGCCGAAGGATTGCATTTCAAGATGGCGGTGCCTTCAGCAGAAGAGACGAGGGAGAAATGAATGTACCGGAAGAGGAAGACGATGACCAGATGTTGACATGCGTAGATGACGTTACGGAGACAGAGAACAGTGCGAGAGAGAAACGCTTCTTCTTCGTGCGATGGATCTGCAGACGGACATGTACCATGTTCTGTAAGTTTGACTTCCCGTGATCCTCATCTTCGATAATCGAAGGGCGATCCCTGCTCACCACTGCGTTACATCGCACATCACCCTTCGAGTAATAGACCGGTGTAATAGAGAGTTTTCGCAAAGCCCCCGAAACGCCAACGCGAACGTCTATCCTATTGTTCGGTGGTCTCTTCGTGGCATCGAACAATGGGTTTGGCGTTCGCGTTGGCGTTTCGGGGGCTTTGCGAAAACTCCCTAATATTATTAAATGCACCCCGTTATAGAATGCACCCCCGGGCGTATCTTGGCACGATGGCAACTTTACCGGGCGACCAATCAGAATGCACTTTATATCGGCTACCACTATTTGTACCACGAGGAAATTTTACAACACCGGTTCTGATTGGCCTCCTCTTCAAGAGGCAGCAGATACGCCGCGGACCAGTCTATTTCTCAAAGGGTGATGTGCGATGTAACGCAGTGGTGAGCGGATCGCCCTTCGATCGATTATCGAAGATGGTGATCCTTTGCGTTTTATAAACAAGGACACGTCGATTGTTGGTGATAAAAACGATAATTTTCATGATACAACGAAAAGGTACAACAGAATCCATTACAGCCATGACAACCCAAATCTCCAATATAATGACAATATTGGCCTGTCATTGTAAGAGCACGCTATGCGATGTTTGCTGACTTTTTGTAATCAAAGTTTGTTTTGTGACATGTCGACTGCTGCAGCCATAAGCATGGCGCACACGGGCGACTAAAATGGGGGCGACTACAGATGCGACTACTACGTCGCATGCGATAATAACCTTTGAGGTCGATCAGTGATGTCATCCACGACATCACTGATCTTCCAAGGAAGCATTTGTCGCAAACGAGTCAACAAAAACTAAAAAAACTAAAAATATGTTCAGTCGCTGCTGTGGTCGCAAGGCCGGTGGCCCAAATCGCTCGAAAAATCGCAGGTGTGCGCCATGCTATAGGTAGATCATTCTTCTAGCGCAGTTTAGTCGATGGACGACAATGTCATCTGCCACATGTTTCAGTAAAGCCAGCAGCACACCAGGTGATCTGATCGCAAGCGAGCAAAATCAGCTGTTGACGCCAGGTGTGCACTGGACAGCGATGCGTGGGATCTTCTAGCCAGCGATGATCGCCCAATGTCAAACAATACCAACAGCGATATCGCCTAATCTGCGATGGCTGGCGAGAAGATCGGTGGCGATAAGATGGTTTGCGGTATGCCTGGTGTGCTGGCGACGTTACGTACGAGTAGGCCTAGGCCCCATAGTAGTTCACACACATGTCATTTTCCTCACTTCAGGGCTCGCTCTCTTCGGCCACCTGTTGTTTGTCGCAATAACCGTCATCCTGTACTTCACCGGCTACAAGATTCTACCGTTTATTTTGGATGATATTCCTATTTTTAACCTGCATGACGTCATGTACCAGCGGGATCTGGTAAGTCGAGACAGGAAGAGCTTGGCGTCAGCACAAAAGGTCTCATAAAAATTAATACTATGTGAGTGCGTGGTAGAAAAAGTAATTTTTATTGTTGGTACCACAAAAAATAGATGAAGTGCAAAGCGCAAGACGGAGAAGTATGAATTGGCCTTTATGAACTGAAAACCAAACGCTATGATGTCAGCGCTGTTCGTGCATGCCGAATCTCAGTGTTGACAAGTTAGAACTCAGAGGGAATATCATGGACAAGCTTTTAATTTAGTTCATGTATTGCTCGGAAGAGCATGAACTCCTCACAAAAGACGTCTGTAGAATAAGACATCATTGTCCCCCTACCTCACGACATGCGCCTACAAACCAAACATTTCCACATTTGCGAGACAAATGTGGACGGCCGACAAATCCCCACTTCTCGGTCGAGTAGTTTTCAATAGGGAGTTTAGGAAATCAAACGATAAACGTTAACTTTACGACAACGTTATGTTTTGTACCGAAAATGCAATACCGGTATATATCTGGTGAATTCGCAGTATGAAAAATAACGGTGTCGTAAAGTTAACGTTTATCGTTTGATTTCTTAAACTCCCTAATCACTCGTCCGCGACGTAACATTTCCGTTTCTTTCAGGCCTGGATTCAGAGGGAGCAGACGCACCGTGTCTTTCTGTTCCAGTCGCAATACCCATCGAAGAGAAAGCGCCGGTCAACCAGAGGAGAGGAGGACATCTACCCTCCGATTGACCACAAATATATCCGTTCGACCCGCATGCATCTTCTGTATGAGGTTCAACAGAACGAGAACGTGTTCACGCCGCGACGTCTGGACGCCATCAGAAAGTTCGAATCGAAGATTGTCGAGGAGTTCCGCAAGGGTGGACCACGCGCTAGCCCTGCACATTATGCCTGTGGGGTGGATTCCGTGTCAAGTATCCTTGAACCGGACACGGCCCACCTACTCCCGAATGTGACAGATGATATCTGGCACACTGGACCGTTCATAGGCAGAGACGGAACCATAGACAACGTAACAGGGGCAGTCGTATCGAGCTATGCGAGGTCTTTCATGAAATTGTGCTGGACGTATTCGTTCAGGAACATCACAGTTTGGTCTGTAGATGATGTAAATCCGGAATTAGTAAAGCAAGAGCGAGCCATATTGAAGCCCGTCGGGATTTCACTCTTTTACTGGAATTTACGGGCGTTGAGTGAAGAGGTATTGCGACAAGCCATCCTCGATACTTTCTTTTTTATCGGTAGTACATTGTTTATCTTTTTCTTCATGTGGATACAAACATCATCCTTCCTTATCACATCTCTGGGCACCGCCAGCATCCT